>BPLR01017063.1:0-94888 GCA_021605095.1 Caerostris extrusa | reverse complement strand
GCATGGGTTTTTTGTTAGTGTTCGGAATCAATATTAAACTGTAGGTCCCGGTCTAATTAGCCTAAAGTGTGGAAAAATTACTTCAGAGCGACAAACCAAATTTAAATGCCAAATACTGCATTGGTGAATTTCAATTTTAATACAATATTTTAAGTACTGTCATATTTATCGATAATGCTACTATTTATTTTTTTGATTAATGATTAGCGCATTTATTATTCAAAATGTTTATGCGATCTTATATAATTCGAACTCGCAGCATAGTATACAATTTTTGTACTTAAAGTAAAAACTATCTACTATCTTAAACAGGAAGCATTGTTAGAAGCCTTTTGTTTTAACCGAATGAAATAAAGTATAATGTTGAAATATAATTTGAAATTTAAGGACGCCTTTTCCCTGATTGCAATAATTTTAATGCAGAATATCAATCTTGGACCTAACTTTCTCTCACCATTATCAAGAACAGACTGAAATATCTCGATTATATCTCGTCTATAAAAAAATAGTAAGAAGAAAAAGAAAAACCTAATAAACTTCGGCTGTCGAAACGTCTCAATATAAAATACATTCTTGTTCCATTTGAAAAAGTTTTGTATTCTTAAATTGCAAATTATATTTTAATCTTTTCCCTGATTGCAGTAAGTTTAATCAAGACTGTCAATCACAGACTTACCTTTCTTTCACCATTATCAAGAGCAGACTCTAATATCTATATTATATCTTGTATGTATATAAAAAAGAAGTAAGAAAAAAACTAATAAAGTTTGATCGTCGAGACGTGTCAATATAAAATACATTCTGTTTCATTTGGAAAGGGTTTCTGGACTTCTGGTACCAATGGTATGCTATTTATATTTAGGGGAGTTTTCACAGTGACCTATGGGGCAAAGCGTGAATAATTGTCACATTTATTATTGAAAATTTTTATGCATGTTTTTAGTTGATCTTATATAATTCGAACACACAACGTAGCGTAATTTTATCCAAATTAAATAGAAATATGTACTATGTTTTACAGAAAATATTGTTTGAGACTTTTACAGAATAAATAAATTTTTTTTTGTTGTTGGTGAAATATAATTTGCAATTTAAGAATACATTTTCCCATTATTGCGATACATTTAATACAGGATATCAATCACAAGATCACCTTTCTTTCACCATTATTAAGAATTGAGGCGTAGAGAACAAACGTATGCCTTTTACTTTTACAGAATGAAATAAAAAAAAAAATTATTTGTTGAAGTATAATTTGCAATTTAAGAATACATTTTCCCTGATTTATATCCTGCATTAAATTTATTACAATTACGGACTTACTTTTGTTTCACCATTATCCAGAACAGACTCTAATATCTAGATTATATCTTGTATACAGTGGATAAAAAGTATTGGCAATTGCCTATAAATGATCATATTTGCTAACAAAGTATGTTTAAAAATTTTATTTTAACATAGCGATTACAGAAGGAGAAAAGACAAACAAATATAACGAAATTTTCATTTAAATATTTTTTTTTAGTCAAAATCTACGAGAAAATCAAAATTTACATGATAAAAAAGTATTGGCAAAATTGTGAAATTGAAAAAATTATGAGCGAAAACAAAATCAGTATATGTTTAGTACTTTGTATGCATACCTTCTGCATCTATAACAGCTTGTAATCCATTTCTCATAGAGGAAACTAAGGTCTTTGTTGTACTGTTGGAAATTTTGTGTCACTCTTTCAAGAGTAAACGTTTGAGGTCGTCTTTACTTGAAATTTTATGTTTCTTGATTTCTAGATCCAGCAGGTGCCATAAATTTTCAATTGGATTGATGTCAGGCGATTGAGGTGGGGTTTTTAATTGGCTAGGAGCATTGTAGAGTAGCCATTCACGGGTGAGATTCGCTGTATGCTTGGGGTCATTGTCTTGTTGAAAACGAATGATGTTCCCAAGCCAAGATTTTGGGCACTGATTTTTAAGTTATGGCGCAAAATGTCAATGTATGTACGTGCTGTCATAATACCATCAATAAAATGCAGGTTGTCAATTCCATTAGCTGCCATACAGCCCCAAACTAAGACGCTGCCTCCACCATGTTTTACAGTAGCAGTTAAATGTTGCTTTTCCAATTCAGTATTTGGCCTCCTCCACACATATTGTCGTCCATCACTGCCGAAAATGTTAAACTTTGATTCGTCGGAAAAAATAACTGTGTTTCCAAAACTCTTCAGATAAATCAACGTGGGATTTTGCGAAATCTAACCTCTTCTCTTATTTATTTCCGAGATGAATGGTTTCTTTCTAGCTGCCCTTCCATAATAACTTCTCTCGTGTAAAACATTCCGTACAGTCTGTACGCTGAAAGTCTTTTGCGAAGTGAAAACAACATCTCTAGCTATCTGGGGTGCACTTATTTTAGGGTTTTTCTTAACCTTGTTAATAATGACACGTTCTTCTCTTGTAGAAAATATTCGAGGTCGTCCACTTCTAGTCTTATTTTCCGTTGATCCTGTTTCCTTGAACTTTTTTTACAACACTTCTGACAGTAAATAAACTTATATTGAACTGCACTCCTATAGCACGATAAGTTAAACCTTCATTTCTGAGCCTAATAATCGTGTTTTTAACACTAACGTCCAACTCCTTCGATTTCGAAGTCATTTTACTGCAGTAACCGCAAAATAATGCATAGACACTTTTGGAGTAGTTTTGCAGACTTTATACCGGTAGAGTTTCTTATCAGTCGAAACACGTGACTTCAATGTAACAAAATTTGCATAGCAGTTAAAACTTTGCCAATACTTTTTGACATGCAAATTTTCGTTTTTGAAAGAAAAATCGTAGAAAATGCAAATTAAAATAAAATGTTTACAATTTTTTATATATTTAAGATGTCTTGTATTTAATTACGACAGCTAAAATTGCATAACATTTTATTTATTTGTCAATATGAATAAATTAAGGCAATTGCCAATACTTTTACCCACTGTGTGTATATATATATATAAGGAAAAAAAAAGAAAGAAATAAAAACCTAATAAACTTTGGTTGTCGAAACGTGTCAATATTAAATACACGTTCAAAATGCACGTAGTTCCATTTGAAACATTTTGTTGGAATGTAATTTGCAATTTAAGAATACCTTTTCCCTGATTGCAATAAATTTAAGAAAACATTTTCCCTATTACGGTAAAGTCAATGCAGAATATCAATCCCGAGCTTACCTTTCTTTCACCATTATCAAGAACAGACTCTAATATCTATATTATATCTTGTTCGTAATAAATAATAAAAAAAAAGAAACAAGAAGAAGAAAAAGAAGAACCTAATAAACTTCGGCTGTCGAAACGTCTCAATATAAAATACATTCTGTTCCATTTGAAAAGTTTTGTATTCTTAAATTGCAAATTATATTTTAATCTTTTCCCTGATTGCAGTAAATTTAATCAAGACTGTCAATCACAGACTTACCTTTCTTTCACCATTATCAAGAGCAGACTCTAATATCTATATTATATCTTGTATGTATATAAAAAAAAAGTAAGAAAAAAAACTAATAAAGTTTGATCGTCGAGACGTGTCAATATAAAATACATTCTGTTTCATTTGGAAATGGTTTTCTGGACTTCTGGTACCAATGGTATGCTTTTTATATTTAGGTGAGTTTTCACAGTGATCTATGGGGCAAAGCATGAATAATTGTCACATTTATTATTCAAAATTTTTATGCATGTTTTTAGTTGATCTTATATAATTCGAACACACAACGTAGCGTAATTTTATCCAAGTTAAATAGAAATATGTACTATGTTTTACAGAAAATATTGTTTGAGACTTTTACAGAATAAATAAATTTTTTTGTTGTTGTTGAAATATAATTTGCAATTTAAGAATACATTTTCCCTTATTAACATTTAATACAGGATATCAATTCACAAGATCACCTTTATTTCACCATTATTAAGAATAGAGGCGTAGAGAACAAACGTATGCCTTGTTTCACTTTTACAGAATGAAATAAAAAAAATTATTTGTTGAAATTAATTTGCAATTTAAGAATACATTTTCCCTGATTTATATCCTGTATTAAATTTATTTCATTGCGGACTTACTTTTTGTTTCACCATTATCAAGAACAGACTAATATCTAGATTATATATATATATATATATATATATATATATATCCTTATATATATATAAAGGAAAAAAAAAAAAGAAAGTAGTAAAAACCTTAAACTTTGTGTGTCGAGACGTGTCAATATTAAATACACGTTCAAAATGCACGTAGTTCCATTTGAAACATTTTGTTGAAATATAATTTGCAATTTAAGAATACCTTTTCCCTGATTGCAATAAATTTAAGAAAACATTTTCCCTATTACGGTAAAGTCAATGCAGAATATCAATCCCGAGCTTACCTTTCTTTCACCATTATCAAAGAACAGACTCTAATATCTATATTATATCTTGTCCGTAAAAAAAAAAAAAAAAAAAAAAAAAAAAAGGAAGTAATAAGATAAAGAAAAACCTAATAAAGTTTGGTCGTCGAGACGTGTCAATATAAAATACATTCTGTTCCATTTGGAAATGGTTTTCTGGACTTCTGGTACCATTGGTATGGTATTTATATATTTAGTTGAGTGCTCACTGTGATTTATGGGGCAAAGAGTGAGTCATGCGTTAATCGCTTTAAGTTTGTTGTTTTTCCTTTACTGACGATCTTTTCAACGTTTTTGATCTCGAACGTATGGCAGCCATCGATTGGTCATCAATTTTTTGCTGTTTTTCTTTGCTTCTTTCTTACGTAACTGCTCATCCAATCTTTCGTACCGTCATTAGGGATCCAGACTTGTGTTTGTGGCACGTGTCTATGACAAGAAAACATTTCTTTCCACCCTCAAACCCCTCCCCCCCTTCTGCATTGGTAGCTTCCTGCATCCCCACCCCCCTTTCCATAGATCGACACCATGCGTGGACTTCGCATCAAAACAATTCCGAATTGATTCCAATCTTCTGTTCTTTTTTTTGTGGGGTGGGTGGATTGGGGAAGAGTCTTCCCCTAGTTTTGCTTCCTTGTGTCTCGCCTCAATGCATAATCGTCTGCCGGTGGGAGGTCCAGTGTTCGAGAGGTGGAATTGGCGTTTCATTGGTTCTTTTTTTATTCCGAGGAAGGGGATGTTTTAGCTTGAGCTATGTATTCGATTTTGTACGGGGTAGGGGAGTTTTGATGGGAAAGAACTCAGTTATGATGAGTTTCAGTTGAGATGCGCTTTGATAGATATTGATTTATTTAATACGAGTGTTTTTCATTGCTTATGATAGCTCTGTTTTAAAGCTAATTTTAAAAATTTCTATGTTCAATTTAATGTCATCACTGACATTAGCAATGCAATTATTATTTGATTATTAACTTGAGTTGACTAGACTATTATTACTTGACTATTAACTAGATTTGACTATTATTATTTGACTATTAACTTGACTTGACTAATAATTTGACGCGACTATGAACTTCCATCTAAAATACTTTTATACAAAAATGCTTCTACAGTTAAGATACATTTAATACAAAATTAACATTAAAAGCAGCATTCATTACAACTTTTGATAGCTAATATTCTGCTAATTTCCCATATGAATGTTATGCAAATCTTTTAAAATTATAGAGAACATCATAATTTAAATTAATTTTTTTTTTCTTTTATCAATATAACCAAACTCCATCCTTCAAATTCTTAAAATTGTAATGAGTTCACTGTACATTTGCAGCTCATACTAATACAAGATAGTTATAAGTCATCTTATAAAATAAGATAGTTAAGTTTTGATAAATGATATTAAGATAAGAAATGACTTATTTACAATTTTTTTATGCGTGCCTTGAAAGTGTGGAGAGATCTTGTAGTTAACAAACAGTGCCACCGTGCTTACATAGTGTATAAACATGATCAAAATACAGGCTAAAAATTGCTGAAATGTTCAATTGTGTGCAGTAGTTCAGATTCAGATGTCTCAAATGCAGAAATAAATCATGCAATTAAATCAAATTAATTAGTGATATTTTATATAACAAAAAAAAAAAAAATACATGTTATATTTTTTTTAAAAATATACAAAATAAAATTGAATAAACTGAGAAATGTTTAAAACTTATAAAAAAATGTAAGCCATTTGGAAAGTTTTGTCAAACAATGTACTTTTTACAGACTTCATCCAGAAAACTAGATAAGCGGCTTTAAATGTGTAAACAACCTAATGGCATATGAGGCATATTTCAAATGTTTTGATATCTACAAAATATACATAAGAATATTTATTTTAATATTAAAAAATAAACCATTAATTATGTAGAAATTTATAAAAACACAGAAAAGTTTTATGAAGATTACATATTTTCCTTCTCTGTTTTAATTTAAAGGAGAACCAAGATAATTAACAGGAATTTTATTATTTTTATCATATTCTTACTTTAGATTACTCCTTAGTCATCTAAACTCATTTAACTTCATAGCAAAAAATGTTTAAAATAAATAATATATACGTTAAAAATAATATATTCATGAAATAAATAATTTATAATATATTCTTCAAAAACAGAATAGCATATTTTCTACATATTTTACTAAGTAATATCTCGTAAAAGCTGATTAAATATTTATAAATACTGTAGTTTTAGCATTAATTATTATAACATCATTTTGTCAACATTAATTTTTCAAGCATTATGTAGACTGTTTTATGTAAATTTTAAATTTATACTTTTAAGAATGTCATATTTCATAATCTAGTGAAATATTCTTTTCAGATTTAGCTGCAAATTTTCTTGTGCATACTGGCTAAATTTGCATAACAATTATTTATTTCTTAATTTCTTTTTTTAAAATAATTTTAATGTAAATATCAAAATACTTAAATGTAGTAATTGTTAATTTTTAATTAAAATCTGAACAATTAAAATTATTTTTTTTTTTTTTTTATATTATTTTATTTCATCCTTATATTATTATTTTATTGTTTTTTAATTATTACTTTATCGAAGTGTTAAATACATTAGCATATTCTATTAATGTATTTTTAATAACACGTTTCATCTTTTTGAAAATATTATTCATGAGAAAACAATTTAAATAATTTAATTTAAAAAACAATTTTTTTTAGTTGCACCTTGTTTTGTAAAGCCTTTTTTTTTTATAAATTTATATTATAAGATACTGCTTATATAAATGTTTTAATAAAGAATAACTTTTTTTCAATACATTAATCGCATATTAATCGTAATATATTGTTCATAATATGTTGATATACACTCAAGAGCTAAAACATTATGACCACCTGTCAATAACGAGTTGGCGCAACACAGCTTCAACCCGCCTTGGCAGGGAATAATAACCACTTAATACCAGTTAAACACCACTTCCATCTGATCACGTACCTTCCACGTCATCCACGCGAGTTCATTGCAAAATGTAGGGGTGGTCATGTTTTGGCTCTTGAGTGTATATGCACATATAAGATAATCAACATAATATGTGGACTAAATAATAAAAATATAAATTACATAATATGTGCACTACATAATACAAATATAAAACACATGACATGTTGACTAAATAATAAAAATATAAACCACATAATATGTGGACTAAATAATATGTAACCACATATTATGATGACATGAACCATGAACCACCCCATGAAATGCATATTATAATTAATACAACTATTTATTATTCATAATATGTGGTTCGTGAGGCTTTATATATATATATATAATAATCACAATATATCTATAAAACCTCATGAACCACATGTTTTATCAGTCTATTTATCGATAAAGTGAGTTATTTTCCATTGAGAAAACTTTTAGAAATCACTATTTGTGATGTAGTTCTTTTTTGGAAAGCGAATAGACCCCAGCACACATTGCAAATATATTCCAACATATGGCTACCTGTATTTGTAGCTACATATGCTACTATTAGGCCACCAATCTGTGATATAATATACTTCTAGATCACCAATCTATGATGATATAATATATTTTAAATCACCAATCTATGATATGCTATTTCTAGGTCACCAATCTATGATATGCTACTTCTAGGTCACCAATCTATGATATGCTACTTCTAGAACACCAATCTATAATGATCTACTCTACTTCTAGGTGGACAATCTATGATTTCTTCTGAGATACTAATTTATCGAAAATACTCTATAAATACAACTTATGGAATAAGAGACCTTTGACCTGTTGATTTTTTTATTATTTTTTTTTGCTTTTTTTCACACGTTGTACTGAATATCACTTTTTTTTTTTAAAGTTTTGACTGGATTTAATCATATAATTTGAATAATGCACGTTTCGTAATCAATTTGTAAATGTTATTTGTCTTTGGTAAAAAAAAAATAATCTAAAATTTCTCCTATTAAGAAGAAATATGGCCTCCTCTGCATTTTAATATCTTATTTAATTACAATTTGTCTTAAATTACCTGTAAGGTTTTATATAACATATTAACATTCAAAGATGTACTTCCCTCGACTTAAAGAATATTTGATATTGACATTTTTTTTATTCATTTCAGTTTTGGCTAGCATGTAATTTAAAGACACGAAAAAAATCTAATTAGTATTTTTTTTAAATATTTTTTTCTACTTTTGTTTCCAAAATTTGATATCGTAATCGATTTGACAATTTCTTTTATTGCTGTTCATTATTCTATTAACATTGACTTTTTTTTTAAATTCCCATTTATTATTTCATTTTTTTTATTAATTTTTTAATTGGATTCAAGTTTCATTTATTTTAATTCATTTTGTGATGAGATTCTAGATATATATCAGGTGGATATTTTTTTTTTCTGTGGGAATTAGCTATGAAAAATGATTATTTTAATGTTATAGCTATGTAAAAGTATGCTATAGCTATAATAATGATCTTATAGCTATGTTAAATGATTGTTATAGCTACGTTATGATTGTTATAGCTACGTTATTTGTTATAGATATGTTAAATGATTGTTATAGCTATGTTAACGATTGTTATAGCTATGTTAAATGATTGTTATAGCTATGATAACGATCTTATAGCTATGTTAAATGATTATTATAGCTATGAAAATCATCTTATATCTATATTAAATGATTGTTATAGCTGTGATAATGATCTTATAGCTATGTTAAATGATTGTTATGGCTATGCTACTGATGTTATAGCTATGTTAAATGATTGTTATGGCTATGTTAAATGATTGTTATAGCTATGATAACGATCTTATATGTTAAATGATTGTTATGGCTATGCTAGCTGATGTTATAGTTATGTTAAATGATCTTACTGTTATGGCTATGTTAAATGATTGTTATAGCTATGTTAAATGACTTATGGCTATGCTACTGATGTTATTAAATGATTGTTACTATGTTAAATGATTGTTATAGCTATGCTAAACGATTGTAATAGCTATGTTAAATTATTGTTATAGCTATGTTAAATTATTGTTATAGCTATGTTAAAATATTGTTCTGGCTATGTTAAATTATTGTTATAGTTATGTTAAATGAT
Source organism: Caerostris extrusa (assembly GCA_021605095.1). Lineage (NCBI taxonomy): Eukaryota > Metazoa > Arthropoda > Arachnida > Araneae > Araneidae > Caerostris > Caerostris extrusa. Next base: position 85,327 of record BPLR01017063.1, on the reverse strand, counting down.
TGTTATAGCTATATTAAATTATTGTTATAGCTATGTTAAACGATTGTTATAGCTATGTTAAAACGATTGTTATAGCTATTTTAAACGATTACTATAGCTATATTAAAACGATTGTTTCATTTGAATTTTGTACAAAAAAGGTATAATTGTTTTTTTTTTTTTTTTATTCCAACGTAATGATTATCATAGAAAATTTTTCCAATTGCCAATTAAACTGCATTCTTTACAGAAATCAGATAAACCACTGACTCATTAGCTTAAAATAAGAAAGGAAAAAAATAATGAATGCAAACTCATCTACTTTCACAATGATAAGCATCGCAGTAATTATGGATGTCATAATGAAAATTGTTTTATCTTTCTTGCAGGAACTCGATTCCTAACCTTTCCTTGGGGAACGCTCCACATACGAAACGTGGAGACCAGCTTTTCCCCACAGGAGCTACAAATGCCAAACCAGGAACAGGCTGACTGGGGAAATTGTTGAAAGTACCACAGCTGGTCGACTGATTGTATCAGGTAAGATTACAAATATTAAACCGACTAACTATTAACCATCCAAATGGGTTTTTTAATAAATATCGTGATTATAGTAATAAATTTTGTTCCAAACTATTCGTAAGTGCTATATTCATAGAATCAATGAATCGGTTAACTTTATTGATCAATTTTTTAATCAGAGTAATTCGATTTAATAATTAGAGTAATTCGATATATTTTTCGCTAATTTGGGAAATGGAGTTATGTAATACGTCCTAGTAATCTATTCAGAGTAATTTTTGTTTTGCATTTGTATCATACTATGATGGACCACAACTAATATATACAACTAGTCAAGCGACGGCTATGGATATTGAGTATGAACTTTTGGAAAGGCATATATTTTTTGTTAACTTGTGAAATGAAGTTATGTAGTGTCCTAGAAATCCATTCAGGTTCATTTTTGTCATACTTTGGTGGGCCTCTTATTAAACTATTATATACAACTAGCCCAGCGACTGCTATGAATGTAGAGTATGGTCTTCTGGAAAGACATATATTTTTAACTAATCTATCAAACAAATAATATAAATAGTCCTGCGCATGCCTAGTAATAGCATACTATCATATTATGACATATATCTTACTACGATGGGCCTCTTGTTAAACTAATATAGCTACATATAAAACAACTAACCCGATTATGGATGTAGAGCATGATCTTCAGGAAAGACATATATTTTTCGTTAATTTGTGAAACAAAGATATGTAATACGTCCAAACAATCCATTCAGAGTCAATTTTGTTAAACTTTGATGTCATATTTTAATGGTCCTCTTGTTATATATACCACAATCAGTCCAGATACGGCTATGAATGTAAAGCATGGTCTTCTGGAAAGACATATTTTCATTAATGTATGAAACAAAGATATGTAATACGTCCTAGAAATCCATGCAGGGACATTTTTGTCATACTTTCGGGGGCCTCTTGTTAAACTAATATATATATCACAATTAACTCAGTGACGAATTTGAATGTTGAGCATGGTCTTCTGAAAAGATAGATATTCTTCCTTAATTTGTGAAACAAAGATATGTAATGCATCCCAGCAATGTATATTCAGGGTCATTTTTATTATCTTTTATGTCATACTTTTATGAGTCTCTTGTTAAATGTATATATACACCACAACTATCCCAGAGACGATGTATATACAGCATGGTCTTCAAGAAACACATGCATTTTCATTAATTTGTGAAACAAAGATATGTAATACGTCTAAGCAATCCATGCATAGTTATTTTTATGTTTTTATGTCATACTCTGATGAGGCTCTTGTTAAACTAATATATACCACAATTAGCCCAGCGACGTCTATGAATGTAAAGTATGGTCTCCTTTAAAGACATATATTTTCCCTAATTTGTGAAATGAAGATATGTAATGCAATCCATTCAGGATTTTTTTGGTATGTTTTTATATCATGCTTTGATGAACCACTTGTAACTTGTATATACCACAACTAGTCCAACGATGGCTAAATGTAGAGTAGAGCATGGTTTTCCGAAAGACATATATTTTTCATTAATTTGTGAAACAAAAATATGTAATACGTCGTAGCAATCCATTCAGGGCCATTTATGTTATGCTTTTGTATCATACTATGATGGTCTTCTTGTGAGACTAATATATACCACAACTAGTCCAGCGACGGCTATGAATGTAGAACATTCAGGTTCATTTTTGTCATACTTTGGTGGGCCTCTTTTTTAAACTAATATATACCTCAACCAGCACAACGATGGCTATGATTATAGAATATGGTCTTCTGGAAAGACATATATTTTTGGGTTCATTTGTAAAACAAAGATATGTAATAAGTCCTAGCAATGCATTTAGGGTAATTTTCTTATACTTTGGCATACTTTGATGGGCCTCTTGTTAAACTTATATGTATGTCACAACTAACCCAATGACGAATATAGAGCAAGAAAGGATATGAATGTAGTAATTCGATATATTTTTCGATAATTTGTGAAACGAAGATATGTAATACGTTGTAGCAATCTATTCATAAACATTTTTATTGTATTTTTATATCATGCTTTGATGAGTCTCTTGTTAAACATATATACATCCCAACTATTCCGGAGATGATGTACATGGAGTATGGTCTTCTGGAAAGACATGTATTTTTAGCAAATTTGTAAAACGAAGATATGTAATACGTTCTAGCTATCCATGCAGGGTCATTTTCGTTATGATTTTAAGTCATACTATCATGGGTCACTTGTTAAACTAATATATATACCACAATTAGCACAGCGACTGCTATGAATGTAGAACATGGCCTTCTGGAAAGACATATCTTTATTTCACAAATTAAAGAAAAATATGTAATACGTCCGAGCAATCCACTATTTTTCACTGTATGAAAGATATTCTTAATTTATTTTTCACTGTAGGAAAGATATTTTTAATTCATTTTTCGTTGTAAGAAAAACATTTAGTTTATATTTCATTCTATGAAAGACGTTCTTATTTTTTATTTTCAACGTAGGAAAGTCGTCGTTAAAATATTTATGTACGAAAGTCATTCTTAACTTACCTACAATGAACAATAAATTATTATTAATTTATTTTTCCTAATATATCTAGCAATGTAGTTTTCTTACAATAACTTATTGGATTGAAAATAATTCGGGAAATTACAAACAGGCAATCCGAATATTAAAGATAATTCCGCCCATCTTCAGAAAACTGACTGTCGGAACGAGACGTTTTGTCATAAACCAAGACCCCGCTCTTTTATGTCAGTGATATATTTCAAATAGTCAGTGCAATATTATTATTGCAGTAGTTATTATTATAGCCAGTGTAATATTGCAAACGTGAAAAAAAAGACTCCTTTAAAATCACACTGTAACGAAATATGAAATTAATAAATATTTTTTTTTCAATGTTGGAACATTTGTCCTAATTGCATGTAACTGTAATAGTTTCATGTGAAATTTCAAAATATCCTACAATAACATAATGGATTGAAATAAACTTAGAAAATGATCTACATATAGCCCTAACATCACTGATAAATCACCAGTAACAGTATATTTAGCTTTTTAAAAAGTAATTATTGTTGTACATACATTGTTGTGTAAATTTCACACATACATATCGCTATATACATACATACATTATGTACGTTGTAGTGTACATTTCACTAGACGAAATCAACTTTTTTCTTGGTATGCTAGAAGACATGCACTAAAAATAGAGTTTATAATTGTAAAATAAAAATGCATATAAATTTTTATCACTATATAAAAAAAAACACTATGATGTTTCTTGAACAAGTTTACTGATTAGAATGTTTTATTTAAATATTATTAAGATAAAAAAATTTTTATAAATAAAAAAAAAAAAATGAAGAAATCGATCATTTTTAATTTTCTATTTACATGTAAATTTAAATTGGTTCTAGATTATTTAAAAGTAGGAAAAATTTCTCGAAAAATTGGATGAATTTTAAAATTGTTTGTTTGATTTTGTTTTTCTTAAATTGGATTCCTAATCAGTTTAAGAAAAACCTAAATGAACTTGTAATTGCTCTTATGAATGAGAAAATATTTAATTTGAAAGTTAATGAAAAGACAACTAATTATGTTTACCACAAGATTTCTAATGAATATTGCTTCAATATTTATACTTTAACACTTTTAACGCACATGCAATTAAAATAGAAACTTTTTTCTGTAATTAAAATGCAAATTTTTATTTACATTTAATAATGCTACACAGTATAGTTTTTTTTTTTTAATATTTTTGTCTGAGTTTAACATTTATAGCGAAATTTTTTTTAATACTTGGATTTAGCACTATCTGTTTATTTTTCTATGGAATATTGTTAAAAAAAAAGAATCATGATTGTTATATTTTTCGGTTTCAGACTTTATTTTTTTCGAAAAATAAATAAATTATTAAATTTTATTTATAATCTTCTAAATATTGTAAAGATTCAGAAATTTAGTTTATTGCTATATAAAAGCGTAATATTTAATTTGTTCTTACATGGGCGTGAGCAAACTGGAAATTAAAATAATCCATAGTTATATTGGGAATGGATAAATCGAGTCTAAATAGGGGATAATTCGACTCTATATAGGAAGGGATAATTCGAGTCTATATAGGGAATGGATAATTCGAGTCTATAAATGGATAATTCGAGTCTATATAGGGAATGGATAATTCGAGTCTATATAGGGAATGGATAATTCGAGTCTATATAGGGGATGGATAATTCGAGTCTATATAGGGATGTATAATTCTCTATGTAGGGAATGGATAATTCGAGTCTATATTGGGAATTGATAATCCGTGTCTATATTGGGATTGGATAATCCGTGTCTATATTGGGATTGGACAATCCAAGTCCATATGGGGAATCAATAATCCGTGTCGTTATTGGAAATGGATAATTCGAGTTTATATTGAGGATTGATATATTGGGGATGGATAATTCGTGTCTATATCGGGGAGTGTCTATATTGGGGAAGGATAATTCGTGTCTATATCGGGGAAGGATAATTCGTGTTTATATCGAGGGATGGATAATTCGTGTCTATATCGGGGATGGATAATTCGTGTCTATATCGAGGATGGATAATTCGTGTTTATATCTATATCGAGTCTATATGGGGAAGGATAATTCGAGTCTATATCGGGGAAGGATAATTCGTGCCTATATCGGGGAAGGATAATTCGTGCCTATATCGGGGAAGGATAATTCGTGTCTATATCGGGGAAGGATAATTCGTGTCTATATTGGGAATGAATAAATAGAAAGGCCGGGATATAAGGGATAAGCCGGGATGCTGGGATAAATCAGTAGGTCAGAATATATTTCTATGTGGATTCTTGGAAGCAGATGAGAAAAGCCTCCAGATGCCATCCTTTGGCGATGTTCACGCAACAGAGACAAAATGTGGGTTCATTCTAGAAAGCCTAAATGATGTGAATCCTGGAAAAAGATGAATGCACTATGCTTCCTGCATTCCATAGGTTGATGCCTTAGGTTAAAAGACTCCACATTAAAAAACAACCTGTTTTAAAATTAATAAAAGATAAAATTCAAATTAACAACTATGAGAAAACGTAAAAATTAACATTTATTTTGAATGCATAAATATGTTTGTATATATTTATAATCAAAAGTTATATATATATATATATATATATAATATAAACAATCACTTTTTTAAAGTATTACAGCCAATTCATCTGCATTATTTATTATCTTTAAAATATTTAAGTTATTTTAAAAAGTACAATTAATTAAAGTACATTTCCAACTATTCGGATGTGTTTCACAAAAATTAAAACTAATAAAAACTGCAGCTCTTCAATTTAAAGTGAAAGCGAATATTCTGTTTCCCCTAACTTTTCCGATATGAAAAACTATTCAATAAACTTGGAAAATATAATGCATTGATTAGCATTTTACGCTGTCATTTAAGAAAACCTTTCCCTTTATTACTTTCATTCGAGCATTCTCATAATTGCGAGATAGCAGTTGCATGGAATCTGAAGTATTTAATTTCCATATATGCTAATCAAATCACAAATGGCCGAGTTATTTAAAATAGTGTTGTGCAAGAAGTATTCAACCACAGAGCTATTCAACGAAAACGTACGACGGAGGAACGACCAGACATTCGATTACCAAAGTTCGGAATAACTAGACGTTATAATTAAATCTCACATCTCATTTGTGTAATGACATGCATGACGTACCTCAATTATTTCATTAAAATATGATTTTGTTAGTGCTTTATAAAAATTGTACAAATCGACTTCTCGCTCAGAACAGTATTTCTTTGTTAGATATTGAAATGGGAACTCAATTATCAATGCCCCCTTGATGTCAAGAATTCAATGGGTGTTAGCAAAGTTCAATGTGCCCATTAATGTTTTCGAAGTATTAATTTTCGAAATAAAATATTATTTGAATAACGCTAAAATATATATTTATAAAAAATTGTTTCGCAAATAGTCCTTTTAGTGTTAAAATAATGTGTAAGCAAAAATTATTTTTAAGTGTTTACGGATATAATATATTTTCGAGAGTATATCAAGATTGTAATCGCTCATTTGGGGTCTATCTTTAAATCACAATTAATATATATAATATAATATGCGTGTCCAAGAACCCGTGTGGTCTCATAAAAGAGGGACAAAAAGGAGAAGGGTCAGCTTCTGTTGCGATGAAGCATCCATAGATAGAAGACTGCATTGACTCTGTGACGCTGAAAAAGGTGGTGGAACTGCCACGCATTTGCTTATCATATGGGAAAAACCAGGAAAACATTCATCAGTTAGTCAGCCTAAAGAGGCAAGGTGATGAACATCGCAAGCGTCCTCTCTAGTCTGCTCGTTTTCTAAAACTGTGTCTAAAATAAAGAATTCGTCGGAACTCTGCCCCAATGCTCAATGTTCAATGTTACCACTGAGCCACGAATCGGGCTAATCTTATAAAAAGATAGCCACATTTTAAAACAATTGTTACCAGTTACAATAAACAACCCATGTTAGTATTGTAGTAGTAAATCCTTACAGTAACTTTTTTTTTTTTGATAAAGGATGTTTTTGCCTCATTCGTTTTAGAACAATTATATTTTTTCGTTCGTCATTTTCGCATAAATTTCACGTGTGCAACAGATTCAACGTTATGCAGGAATTTTAAACAGAAGAAATACTACGCAAATAGTTTAATGCGAATCCATGATTTAGAACTGTCTAGTTCTTCCAACCCCCTTGAGTACCATGGAAAGGTTTTGTAGCCTATGGATTTATCGTGGCTGTACTATTCATGAAAATTTATATTTGACATCTGCTATTGGGTTTCAAATTAAACTCCTATAGTTCTGAAATATAGCATACTATCTACAAAAATAATAGAAAGCCAAATAATTTAATAACATTTGAATTTTATAAAATAATTGATATGCAAACTTAATCCCTTTCTTTAAAATTATTACTGTCAATTCATCTGCTTGTTGATTCTTTCTAAAACTTTCTTCAGTTATTTTAAAAATAATTGTAATTAATTAAAGTGCTTTTCAAGCTATTCGGATTTGCTTCACATAACTTAAAACCAATAAATATTTCAACATCTCAATTTAAAATGAAAGCGAATATATTTTATTTCCCTAACTTTTCTGGTATGAATAACTATTAAAAAATTTCGAAGATATAATGCATTGATTAGCATATTACGTTGTCATTTAAGAAAACCTTTTCATTTATTATTATCATTCGAGTATTCTGATAATTGGGAAAGAGCAGTAGCATGGAATCTGAAGTATTTAATTTCCATATACGCTAATCAAATCACAGATGGCCGAGTTATTTAAAATAGTGTTGTGCAAGAAGTATTTAACCACCGAGGCTATTCAACGAAATCGTATGATGGAGGAACGACTAGACATTTGATTACCAAAGTTCGGAATAACTAGACGTCCATAATTAAATCTCGCATCTCATTTTGTGTAATGACATGCATGACGTACTTCAATTATTTCATTAAAATGTGACTGTGTTAATGCATTATAAAAGTTGTATAAATCGGCTTCTCGCTCAGAAAAAAGTATTTCTTCGTTAGATATTGAAGTGGGAACTCAATTACCAATGCCCCTTGATGTCAGGAATTTGATGGGTATTAGCAAGTTCAATGCTCATGAATGTTTTCAAGGAATTAATTTTACGAAATAAACTATTGCTTTAATAATGCTTAAAATATAGGATCATAAAAATTGTTTAGCAAATAGTGTTTTTATCACTAAACATACTGATAAAGAAAAGTTACTTTTAAGTGTGCACGAATATAATATGTTTTCGAGCGTTATCAAGAATGGATTTGTTAACTGTCTTTGTAATCTTTCCCTTAAAAATCACTTAAATTACTAAAAGTATATATATATATATGGTTTGGTATACCGTATGAGTTGGCCCACCTTTGGCGCGCAACACAGCTTCATTTTCACTTAATACCAGTTAAATACCACTTCCACCTGATCATACTTCCATCCAGGCGAGTTTGATAATGTTTTGGCTCTGAGTGTGTGTGTGTGTGTGTGCTGCGTGTATATACATGTTATTTTCAAATTATAGAATTCGCTAATAAACAATGTGCCCGACTTCTGTATCACTGGTAACGTGCTCCGCTGAGCAGCAGTAGGCTGAGGCTCAATGGCTGGCTGCTTTGTTGTAGAAACTATTTTAAGAAATGTGGAGACTCGATGGTGCTTGTGATGTTTAGCGTCTTGCCTCGTTAATCAACTACATGGTGGGAATGTTCTGGGTTTCACCCTTAAGATAGGCAAATGCGGGGATTCCTCCCTAAAGGTCCACCCGGAAGGCACTGCCCTCCTTCTTCAGTCACTCGGGTCCAAGTCAGATTTCTACCTACAAGTACTTCATCACCACAAAAGCTGCCACCTTTCCATCCTTCCATGAGAACACATGGGTTCTTGAACTTGGTTTAGATCTTGCGGTCAACAAAGTGAAAAATTAACGATGTCAAGTCTAAATTTTCATGATTAGTACAGTCTAAATTATATATTCTTAACAAGATAAAAGCGTATTAATTGCTCTACTTATTAGAATTTACTCACTTCATCTGTAAGATTCTATTTAAAACATTCTAGAGTTATTTTAAAAAGTACAATTAATTAAAGTGTATTTGCAGTTATTTGGATTTGTTTCACAAAACTTAAAACTAATAAAAAGTTCAACTTCCCAATTTAAAATGAAAGCGAATATTTTATTTCTATGCTATCCTGATATGAAATCTATTCAATAAATTTTCAAAGATATAATGCATTGATTAGCATATTATGTTGTCATTTAAGAAAACCTTTGCCTTCATTATTTTCATTCGAGTATTCTGATAATTGGGAGAGAGCAGTTGCATGAAATCTGAAGTATTTAATTTCCATATATGCTATTCAAATCGCAAATGGCCGAGTTATTTAAAATAGTGATGTGCAAGAAGTATTTAACCACCGTGGCTATTCAATGAAAACGTACGACGGAGGAACGACTAGACATTTGATTACCAAAATTCGGAATAATAGACGTCTATAATTAAATCTCGCATCTCATTTGTGTAATGACATGCATGACGTACTTCAATTATTTCATTAAAATGTGACTTTGTTAATGTATTATAAAAGTTGTACAAATCGGCCCCTAGCTCAGAAAAGTATTTCTTCGTGAGTTATTGGGTGGAAACTCAATTATCAATGCCATCTTGACGCAAAGAATTCAGTGGGTATTAGCAATGTTCAGGAATGGTTTCAATAAATTAATTTGCGAAATAAATTATTATTTGAATAACGCTAAAATATATAATTATAAAAAGCATTTAACAAATAGATCTTTTTTTAATGCTAAATATATTGTGATGAACAAAATTTATTTTTAATTGTTTTATAAATTTAAGAATATCCTGTCGATGGTTAATCACGGATTCATTTAATGAAGTTCTTTATAATCTCTCCCTTAAAAATGAGTAAAAAAATTATATAATGTATATATATATCATATATAATTTATGTGTGTGTGTCTGTATGTTCAGCATCGAGCTTCGTTAAACGCACTACCTGGCGGAAATTTTCTGAGTTTCCATCCGTAAGATATTCAAATGCGGCGTGTTTCCACCTAAAGGAGGGCATTGGCCTCTTTCTTCAGCGATACGGAGCCAAGCCAGATTTCTATCTACGGGTGCTCCCCACAACAGAAGGTTGCTCCCTTTCCTTCCATTCTTGAATACTCATGGGGTGTCAGCCCCACACAGCAGGAGGAATAGACACATCACAACAACATATTGTAATAAAAGTTGCTTATTAGTTTATTATTGCAATTAATAGGTCTGCAACAGAAGCAGCCACCATTTTCCCATTCTTCCATGAAACTTCTTGGTCTTGATTGCTGTGAAAAATAAAATCAAGTTGTCAACCAAGTGAAAAAATAAAACAACATAACCCATGTCAAATCTAAATTTTCATTATTATTACAGACACGATAAATCCATAAGCCACACAATTTTTTTCCTTTGCACTCAAGCATATAGAAATAATTAATCAGTTTTAAATTAAGCATTGATAATCTAGCAGCGTAGTAATTCTCTGCTTAAAATTCCTGGATAACATTGAATCTGTTGCACATGCACACTTCATGAGGTAAATGATAAACGAAATAAAAAAGAAATATATTCTAAAACGAACGAGACAAAAATATTCTTTATTAAAAAAATAATTTATACAGTAATAGCTTATAACTACAATACTGACACAGAGAGAGTTTTCAGGGTTTTCTCTCATGTGGTATACTAATGCATTGTTGTTCCCCTTAAAGTCATGTCGGAGGCTACCTGCTCTTCAGCAAAACGTAACCAAGTCAGACTTCTATGTATAGCTGCTCCATTCAGTATATATATAATGTGTGTGTGTTTACTCATTTTTAAGAGAGATATTGTAAAGAGCGACATCAAATGAATGATTGAATCTTGCTAAATTTTCGAGAATATATTATTATATTCATAAACACTTAAAATACTTTTTATCAATGTTTTTATATTTAACACTAAGAAAACTATTATTAAAAATTATTAGAAAATTATTAAATTATTAGAAATTATTAGAAAATCATATATTTTAAGCCTTATTGAAGTACTAATTTATTTCATAAATTAAATAATGGAAAACATTCATGAGCATTGAACTTTACTAATAACCTTTGAATTCTTGACATTGAGGAGCATTGATAATTGATTTCCTACTTCAATATCTAACGAAGAAATACTTTTCTGAGCTAGAAGCCGATTTGCACAACTTTTATAATGCATTAACAAAATCACATTTTAATGAAATAATTGAAGTACGTCATGCATGTCATTGCACAAATGAGACGTGAGATTTAATTATAAGCGTCTAGTTATTCCGAACTTTGGTAATCAAATGTCTAGTCGTTCCTCCGTCGTACGTTTTCGTTGAATAGCCTCGGCGGTTAAATACTTCTTGCACAACACTATTTTAAATAACTCGGCCATTTGTGATGTGATTAGCATATATGGAAATTAAATACTTCAGATTCCATGCAACTGCTCTTTCCCAATTATCAGAATATTAGAATGAAAATAATAAAGAGAAAAAGGTTTTCTGAAATGACAACGTAAAATGCTAATCAATGCATTATATCTTCGAAAATTATTGAATAGTTTTTCATATCAGTAAGAGTTAAGGAAATAGAATATTTGCTTTCATTTTAAATTGAGAAGTTGAAAATTTTATTAGAGTTATTATTTAATTAGTTATTTTATTTTATTAGAGTTATTATTATTTTATTAGAGTTATTTTATTTTATTAGAGTTATTATTATTATAATTATAGTTACTATTATTTATTTAGAGTTGTTATTATTTAATTAGAGTTATTATTATTTTATTAGAGTTATTATTATTTTATTAGAGTTATTATTATTAGTTTATTTAGTTTAGTGAAACAAATCAGAATAGCTGAAAATGCACTTTAAATAATTATACTTTTTAAAAATAACTCGAATATATTAAATATAATTATACAGATGGATTGGCAAATATATTTGTAAAAGAAGGGATTGAGTTTACATATAAACTATTTTATAAAATTCAAATGTTATAAAAGAGTTTTCATCAATAAAATATTTATTTCATTGCAGTGGTCTGGTAGATCTTAAGTTAGATTTCAGAATAATAGGAATTTGATTTGATTTGATACCTAATATTCCATGTCCGAAATCCGTGGCTCAGTGGAAACGTGCATCTCTGGTCAATATTAGAGCTTTAGGTTCAATTCGCTGGCGGCTTTATTTTAGACACTTTCAAAAAACTATAAAATACAGAGGCGTACAGAACAACAAAGGCAACAGAAGCTCCCCTTTTCCTCCTTCCATGAGAACACAACGGTTTTTCGATATTGTCTAGATGTTTCTGTCGACTAAGTGGGAAAAGAAGTAACAGCATAACAGATGTCGAATCTAAATTTTCATAATTAGTACAGGCACGATAAATCCGTAAACCACAAAATCTTTCCATTGCCCTCGAAGGAATAATTAACCTTTTCTAAATTATGGAATCTCAATAAGATAGTAGAGTAGTATTTCCTCTGTTTAAAATTCCTGGATAACGTTGAATCTGTTGCATATGTATAGTTCATGAGACAAATGACGAGCGAAAATAGAAAAAAAATATTCGGAAATGAACGAGACAAATATATTCGATATTAAAAAAATAATTTTTAGGCTAAGCATATATATAACTACAATATAGAAAAAGTTTATTTATTGTAACAAATAAAAATTGTTTTAAATTTCTAATTAATTTCAATTACATGTAAATTAGAAACCATTTAAAAATATTAGTTTAATTCATAAACAGGTAAAATTACCACGAAGAGATGAAATGGGAATTTGAAATGATTGAGGTTGTGATTTTCGTGCTACAGGTACAGTTCCAACGCTGTTGATGGTTTTACTCTATGCAGATCACATTAAATTAAATAATATAGTTATTTAAATTAGGAATTTTCGAAAGTTTGTCGCTGTAATTATAACTGTTGGGTTTTGCTGTTGGGTTTCATATAATTTTTGACCAAAAAACCAAAATGCTTTATAGCAAATTTTTCTTCAATTTCTGCGAAGGATATGATAGCTGGCGGCTCATATATCGAGAAATCTTTCTATCACCACGCATTTGGATGTATATATGTAAATTAATTACATATATACATATACATGCAATTAAAGCAATTGCATATGTTTTAATTCAATTTGATGCAGAATAAATATTATGCATTATATTATAATAACATAAATTAATATTTATGTTATTATAATATAATTCATAATATTTAAAACATTTGTGTTTAATATACATACGATACAATAAATTTTAAATGAAAATTTTTTAATTAAAACATACATGTAAGGCATACGTGTACAACTAAAACATGATAATACTAAATGATTTAAAACATGTAACATTAAATGAATTAAAACACGTAATATTAAAGGAATTAAAACGCGTAATATTAAAGGAATTAAAACACGTAATATTAAAGGAATTAAATCATGTAATATTAAAGGAATTAAAACATGTAATAGTAAATGAATTAAATTATGTAATATTATGTAATATAAATGACTTAAAATATACTACATTATAAATGAATTAAAACATGTCATATAAAATGAATTAAAACTCGTAAATGTTATAATATTTTTTATAAATTTAAATGAAATAATTTTTGAATCGAAAATTCAAACTTTGCATATTTATGGCCCTTCGTTATCTAATAGAATCAATAACTTAGAATTGTACATGAGCATGGCTTAAAATATTTCTCTTCAAACCCCGCCAACTTGGCGAAAGATTTATGCGAGAGAGAAAAATTACATAAATAATGTATCTGCGAATGGCTTTCCTCGTGAAAGTTGATTATATTTCCATTACAATCCTACCATCATCATTATAACCAAATGGGAATCTCAAAGATAATAATGATCATTATGATGTATTGAAATATTGCATTTCAAGTAAGGACATTTGTTGTTAAAGAATTCATTGTCATCAGCAAGGTTTGTGTGGATTTAAAGTTTATTTTACTTTTTTTTTTTCTGGAGTAAAATTATATAGATTATATTTGAATTAAACTTTGCATTTGTAGGAAGGAAAATTATTAAATTATTATAATGGTAATTTTGTTTTGACACCTATAAATAGTATTTATGTAGTCCAGAAAAAGCTGTTTTGCTTGAAGTAGGTTAAACTGATTAGCTGAGTGAATACGCTTTCACAATTGTATTAATCCTAACATTTTTATGTGATAACATGTCTTGATTTGAGGTTCGTTTTGTCAACAAAAATTACGATGTGACCTACGATGAAAATTAAGATGTAATTATTATGTGCCTAACTTTAATAACCCCAATATTCCTATGTGGTAATATGACGTCGAAATTTGAGGTCCGTTATGCCAACAAAATTAAAATGGCAACTGTGAATAAATGACAAATATAATGTCTTTCACCACGGAGTTCCCAAGCAAAGCCGAGCATCCTGCTATGTGGTGTATATCCATGATCTACAGAGCGGACAATTTCCCTATGCGCGCAGATGGCTCGCCAAACAGTCATGGTCCAAGAAAGCCTAAATTACAAGTCAATTTTTACACTAGCTTTTCCAAAATACCGTGCTCCAAAATGTTCTTCCAACTCGACGATTAGATACAAAAAGTGAGCAATGCCTTCCATCTAAGTCTCATTTGATTTTTGATATAAAGATTCATGGAATAAAAGGAGTTGCAAGTATTTGGCTATTGAACTATCCATACCCCACCTTAGACAGCAAATTACCGGAAGAAAATTATTAAATTATCTTATTTTAACGTTTACACTTCCTGCAAAATTTTGAAATTAATGGAAGACAAAACAAGATAGTAATATTTTACATTTCTTTAATTTGATAGCCAACTTCAATATAAGTACTGAAATTTTAAACTCTTTTAGAATCCATTGTTTAGAATACTCCATCATTTGAATTGTGTGACTCACAATAATCATCCAATAAAAATACTCAAGGATCATACAATTTCTTAAATATGATGATACTCCAATATATTAAGAATGCCTTCTTTAAGAGATGTTTAAACATTGGCAAAATGATAAGCATATAGCTTCTATTTATGAGCCTATTGTTGCAGAAACATTTTTAAACCGAATAAAAGTTAACATTGCATTGTTAAAAATTTTCATTTGCTCTATATTATATTCTAATAATTAATTGCCCTGAGATCCAATGGAAATTTATAATTAAAATGTCAATGACTACGAAACCGCATTTTTGGTTTTCTCTGACTACACTCGGAATCACTTGAATAGAAATCTCGTTTTATTAGACTGTAGAGTAAATAGTTTTAGCCAAACAATGCCCCGTCTTGAGTGCTACGCAAACATGTCCCCTTTCAACCACTCGCCGATGGAAATAAAAGGTTCTTTCTTTCGAATAAAGTTGTCATTTGCAATGAAAATTCCAATACTTCAGTGACGGTACATTTATTTGTTATCAATAGCAGCTGGCATCGTTACTCTAAAGAAGGGGAAATGGGGATAAAAAAATAAATGAAATAAAAGTCTGCAGAAACATTTCTCCGCATTACTTTGAGCTAAATATCCCGAAATGCAAGAGATTGTTTTACAACCTTTTCTGAGGCAAAATAAAATAAATGCAGCGTTGGGTACTCCGAAAGATTCTCTTCTTTAAGAAGAAGTAAAAAATGCAAATAGAACAAAAAAAGAATAAAAATAAAAAGCGTTTGGTGGCATTGGAACTGAATCTACCGCAGAACTCGATTGAAAACTTTGAATCACGTCCAGTCAAGTGTGGAGGAAAAACGTCTTCCATCGAAAATCAGCTTTTTCGAAAATCTCGACACGAGAGGGTTTAGTTTCCGCTTGGTCAATCAGGCCGGACTTGGAGGGGTCGTGCAAAAATATATTGCACCGGATTTCTCCGCCGGATAAATTACTTCTTGGATATCGGAAACCCGAAAAGTTCCTTAACACTTTCTTATGAGTGTATTTTTAAGTTCATTGTTTTCTGTCTATTTCCATTATCAAAGGGGGTGTTCCTTTATCTTTTTATTTTATCCTGAGATATCTTCAGTTCTTCAGAATATATATATATATAATTATTACGATGGTACATTTGTTTGGTATCATAAAATATAGATCATAGTGAATATATATATAGTGTATGCATATATATTGTAGCATTTTTAACACGAGAAGTGATATAGCATTTCTGTTCCCAGGGGAAAGGAATGTATATTCTTTAACAAGTGCATAACAATTGGGCGTGTATGGCCGACTGTCTAGCACTCTGGCTCTAGGTGCCACAGGTTTCGGGGTTATATCCTGGAAGCTGACATGGATGTTTGTAATGGTTCGGAATCCAGCATAAGCCGTAGGTCCCCGTTAATTTAGACTAAAGAGTGCACGAAATTATCTTAGTGCGACAAATCAAATCAAACCTCAAGGAGATATATGAAGTGAGCAATATCTTCCATTTAAGTCTCTTTGAAGTTTTTATATAAATTTTCTAGAAATGAAAAAGAATTGCAGTATGTCACTATTGGCCAATCCATGAGCAATTCTTAGCCAGAACATGGATGTTTGTTAGTGGTTCGGAATCCATGTTAAGCTGTAGGTCTAGGTCTAGTTAGCCACAATTGTGCACAGAATCACCGTAGAGCGACAAACCAAACATAATCTAAGAAAGGAAATTTCCCGATGAAAGTTATTAAATTATATTATTATTTTAAGTTTTATACATTTGTAAAATATTTAGAAGGATGGAATTTAAAAAAAAAGATTTTAATGTATAAAAATTTCAAAATGTTTAAAATTTTACTTGTCTTTAATGTGAATGCCAACTTTAACTTAGCTCTTGAAATATACTATATAATAAGAGCTAGAAAAAATTATAAATATTCATTATGAACGTTATTAAGAATTTTCCATCACTTAAATTGTATGATTAATAATGTTCATCTATTAAAAATACTCAAGGATCATAGAATTTCTTAAATATAATGGCACTCCACAATATTAAGGATGGCCTCTTTAAGGGCAGTTTAAATATTGGCAAAATGATTCAGCTCTTTAAGAATATTTCAGCAACAATAGGCTCATGAACAGAATAAAAGTTAAAATTTTCCATTTGCTTTATATTATATTATAATAATTAATTTCCCAGAGATCCAATGGAAATTTATAATTAAAATGTGAATGATTGCGAAACCGCATTTTTGGTTTCCTCCGAACTCCACTCTGAATCATTTAAATAGAAATCGCGTTTCATTAGACCGTAGAATAAATAGTTTAAAAAATCGCACACAAGAAAAAAAAAAAGCAATAAAAGGAAAAGTCTATGTATCCTTAGCGAAGTTGTAGCAAAAAGTATGTTGTCAATATCATTTCACCTCGGAGTCCCCATGCAAGTTCGGGCATCCTGCTATGTGGTGTCTGTCCATGTTCACGTCTATCCCATAGTGCGCGCAATTTGGGCTATCGAAAATAACAATTTGGTGGAGATGGCTCGCCAAACAGTCATGGCACACTGCAAGTCTGAATTCTCGGTACAGCTTTTTTTCACGAGGTTTGTCCGAAACACCCGTTTGTAAATGTTCCTTGCATTCCTCAAGGAGAGGCGACATGTCGGCCAGTTATATAGCACTCTGGCCTTTGGTACAACATGTTTCAGGCCCGATTCCTGGCTTTGGCATGGATGTTTGTCAAGCGTTCAGAATCTACTTTAAACTGTAGGTCCTGGCCTAATTAGCCTACACTCTGCACAAAATGACCTTAGAACGACAAACCAAAACTCAAGTAGATGAGAGAAGTGAGCAATGGCTTCCATTTAAGCCTCATTTAATGTTTGACATAAAGCTTCATGGACTGAAAATAGTTGCAAGTATTTAACTGTTGCCTATCCATATATCCCTTTTTAGACGTAAAGTTATTAAATTATATTATTATATTAATATTCACTCATCCTGCAAAATATTTAAAAAGTAAGAAAAAGACACAAAAGGACATATGGAAGGGGAAGAAAGATTTTAAAAAAATTTAATATTTTACTTTTTTTTTAATGTGATAACCAACTTTAATTTAATTAAAAGAATTTTTAAACGCATTTATTATAACAAGATGTAGAAAAAATAAAAGTTTTCAGTATGAACATTGTTAAGAATCTTCCATCATTTAAATTGTATGACTCATAATAATCATCCAATAAAAATACTCAAGGATCATACAATTTCTTGAATATAATGGTACTCCAGAATATTAAGAATGGCCTCTTTAAGAGCAGTTTAAACATTGGCAAAATGATAAGCCCTATAAAAATATCTAGGCAACAATAGGCTCATAAGCAGAATAAAGTTAGAATTTTCATTTGTTCAATATTGTATTCTAATAATTAATTGTCCAAAGACCCAATGGAAATTTATAATTAAAATGTCAATGATTGCGAAACCGCATTTTTTGGTTTTCTCCGAATCGGAATCATTTGAATAGAAATCTCGTTTTATTAGACCGTAGAGTAAATAGTTTCAGCCAAACAATGGCCCATCTTGGAGTGCTACGCAAACATGCCCCCTTTCAACCACTCGCCGACGGAAATAAAAGGTTCTTTCTTTCGAATAAAATTGTCATTTGCAATGAAAATTCCAATACTTCAGCGACGGTACATTTATTTGTTATCAATAGCAGCTGGCATCGTTATTCTAAAGAAGGAGAAATGGGGATAAAAAAAAAAAATGAAATAAAAAGTCTGCAGAAACATTTCTCCGCATTACTTTGAGCTAAATATCCCGAAATGCAGAGATTGTTTTACAACCTTTTCTGATGCAAAATAAAATGAATGCAGCGTTGGGTATTCTGAAAGATTTTCTTCTAGAAGAAGAAGAAATAAAATGCAAAAGCAAATAGAAAAGAAAAAGAATGAAAAAAGCGCTTGTTGGCATTGGAACTGAATCTACCGCAGAACTCGATTGAAAACTTTGAATCACGTCCAGTCAAGTGTGCTGGAAAACGTCTTCCATCGAAAATCAGCTTTTTCGGAAAATCTCGACATGAGAGGGTTTAGTTTCCGCTTGGTCAATCAGGCCGGACTTGGAGGGGTTGTGCAAAAATATATTGCTCTGGATTTCTCCGCCGGATAAATTACCTCTCGGATATAGGAAACTCGAAAAGTTCCTTAACACTTTCGTATGAGTGTATTTTTGAGTTCATTGTTTTCTGTCTAATTCCATTACCAAAGGGGAGTTTATTTTTTTATCGTGAAAGATCTTCAATTTGAAATTATATATGTATATATATATATATATATATATATATATATATATATATATATATATATATGTACCAATTGATAAACATGCATTTTAATATATGCAATAATTCTTAAGATTTATATTTTTTAAATTTATAAATTATCTAAATTTAGAACCTCTATATATTGTATATTGCTCTGGAATATTAGAAAGATTTTCAGTTTGAATTATGTATATATATGTATATAAGTTATACTGTAACATTTTTATCACGAGAAGAGATATAGCGTTTCTGTTTCCAGGGTAAAGGAATATATATTCTTTAACAAGTGCATAACAACAATTGGGCCTGTAGAGCCGAGTGTCTAGCGCTCTGGTTCATGGTGTTACAGGTTTCGTGGTCGAGTGCCGGAGGGGCCATGAGTGTTTGTATTGGTTCGGAATCCGCTTAAAACCGTAGGCCCTCGTCTAATTAACCTAAAGTGTGCACAAAATGATCTTAGAGCGGCAAACCAAATTGAAACACCTCAAGGAGAAATGAGAAATGTCTTCCATTTAGGTCTCAATTGACTTTTGATATGAAGTTTCGCGGAATAAAATCAGTTGGAACTATTTAGGTGATATACACTCTGCGTGTCCTTCGTAGCCAGAAAGTTATTAAATTATATTATTTTTTTAACATTTACACATCCTGCAAAATATATGAAAATTAATGAATGAGAAAAAAAGATTTTAATATTTCACTTTTTCTATAATGTGATAAACAACTTTAACTTAGCTCTCGAAATATATTATAATAAGAGCTGGAAAAAATACAACTATTCATTATTGAACATTGTTTAGAATCTGTCCTCATTTAAATTATATGAATCATAATAATCATACAATAAAAATACTCAAGGATCATACAATTTCTTAAATATAATGGCACTCAGAATATTAAGAATGGCCTCTTTAAGAGCAGTTTAAACATTGGATTATCATCAAGCAAAATGATAAGCTCTTAAAGAATATTTCAGCAACAATAGGCTCATAAAAAGAATAAAAGTCAAAATTTTCATTTGCTCTGTATTATATTGTAATAATTAATTGCCCAAAGATCCAGTAGAAATTTATAATTAAAATGTCAATGATTACCAGACCGCATTTTTAGTTTTCTCCGACTCCACTCGGAAGCATTTGAATAGAAATCCCGTTTTATTAGACCGGTAGAGTAAATAGTTTCAGCCAAACAATGCCCCTTCTTGGAGTGCTACGCAAACATGTCCCCTTTCAACCAATCGCCGATTGAAATAAAAGGTTCTTTTTTCGAATAAAGTTGTCATTTGCAATGAAAATTCCAATACTTCAGCGACGGTACATTTATTTGTTATCAATAGCAGCTGGCATCGTTATTCTAAAGAAGGGGAAATGGGGATAAAAAAAATAAAAAAATAAAAGTCGGCAGAAACATTTCTCCGCATTGAGCTAAATATCCCGAAATGCAAGAGATTGTTTTACAACCTTTTCTGAGGCAAAATAAAATAAATGCAGCGTTGGGTATTCCGAAAGATTCTCTTCTGGAAGAAGTAAAAGAAAAAAAAATAAATAGAACAGAAAAAGAATAAAAAAAAAAGCGTTTGGTGGCATTGGAACTGAATCTACCGCAAACTCGATTGAAAACTTTGAATCACGTCCAGTCAAGTGTGCCAGGAAAAACGTCTTCCATCGAAAATCAGCTTTTTCGGAAATCTCGACATGAGAGGGTTTAGTTTCCGCTTGGTCAATCAGGTCGGTCTTGGAGGGGTCGTGCAAAAATATATTGCTCCGGATT
Source organism: Caerostris extrusa (assembly GCA_021605095.1). Taxonomy (NCBI): domain Eukaryota; kingdom Metazoa; phylum Arthropoda; class Arachnida; order Araneae; family Araneidae; genus Caerostris; species Caerostris extrusa. The sequence continues at coordinate 64,102 of BPLR01017063.1, read as the reverse complement.
TCTCCGCCGGATAAATGGCTTCTCGGATATCGGAAACTCGAAAAGTTCTTCAACACTTTCTTATGAGTGTATTTTTGAGTTCATTGTTTTCTGATTAATTCCATTATCAAAGGAGGAAGTTTCTTTTATCTTTTATCGAGAATGATCTTCGATTTGAAATATATATATATATATATATATATCTGTCTGTGTGTGTTCAGTGGATATGTATATAATGTATGTCTATATATTGTAGCATTTTTAACAAGACAAAAGGTAAGCATTTATGTTCCTTTGTTCTTAGGGGACCGGAATATATAGTCTTTAACAAGATAATTTTAACAAGCGAACCTAAATGGCCGAGTGTATAGCGCTCTGGCTCTTGGTGTCTGGTTTCGGGTTTAAGTTCCGGAGTTGCCAATGTTTTTTGTAGTGGTTTGGAATCCACTTAAAACCGTAGATATTTTTGTCTATTAGACTTATTTGTGTACAAAATGAGCCTTATGTGTGTACTTAGAGCGGCAAGCCAAATCAAACCTCAAACAGATATGAGAAGTGAGCTATGTCTTGCACCTAAAGTCTCATTTAATTTTTGATATAAAAAGTTTCATGGAATAAAATCAGTTGGAACTATTTGGCTGTTGGACTAGAACATGAATGTTCTTCTTAGTTGCCAAAAACGTTACTAAGCCCGGTATTATTTTAAAGTTTACACATGACCTGAAAAATAATTTAAAAAAAAGAAAAAAAAATATTTTATTATTTTACATTACATTTCTTTAATGTTTATAAAAAACTTTTATATTAATCTACTGAAATTTTTTAAAGAGATAACTAATTTAACTATTTAATTACATTTATGAGAGGTAGAAAAATGAATAACTATTCATTATGAACATTACTTAAGAATATTCCATCATTTAAATTGTATGACTTATAATAATCATTCAATAAAAATACTCAAGAATCATACAATTTCTTGAATGTAATGGTACTCTAGATTATTAAGAATGGCATCTTTAAGAGCAGTTTAAACATTGCAAAAAGATAAGCCCTTTAAAAATATTTTAGCAACAATAGGCCCATAAGTTAACGTTGAATAATTAAAAATTTCATTTGTTCAATATTGTATTCTAATAATTAATTGTCCGAAGATCCAATGGAAATTTATAATTAAAATGTCAATGATTACGAAACCGCATTTTTGGTTTTTCTCCCAATCGGAATCATTTGAATAGAAATCCCGTTTTATTAGACCGTAGAGTAAATAGTTTCAGCCAAACAATGCCGCGTCTTGGAGTGCTACGCAAACATGCCCCCTTTCAACCACTCGCCGATTGAAATAAAAAGTTCTTTCTTTCGAATAAAGCTTGTCATTTGCAATGAAAATTCCAATACTTCAGAGACGGTACATTTATTTGTTATCAATAGCAGCTGGCATCGTTATTCTAAAGAAGGGGAAATGGGTAAATAAAAAAAAAATAAATGTCTGCAAAAACATTTCTCCGCATTACTTTGAGCTAAATATCCCGAAATGCAGAGATTGTTTTACAACCTTTTCTGAGGCAAAAATAAAATAAATGCAGCGTTGGGTATTCCGAAAGATTCTCTTCTAGAATCAGAAGTAGTAAAAGAAAAATAAAAAGAACAGAAAAAAAATAAAAAAAGCGTTTGGTGGCATTGCAACTGAATCTACCAGAACTCGATTGAAAACTTTGAATCACGTCCAGTCAAGTGTGCAGGAAAAACGTCTTCCATCGAAAATCAGCTTTTTGAAAATCCCGACATGAGAGGGTTTAGTTTCCGCTTGGTCAATCATGCCGGACTTGGAGGGGTTCGTGCAAAATTATATTGCTCCGGCTTTCTCCGGAGGATAAGTTACTTCTCGGATATTGAAAACTCGAAAAGTTCCTTAACACTTTCTTGTGAGTGTATTTTTGAGTTCATTGTTTTCTGCCTAATTTCATTATCAGAAGGGGAGTTGCTTTATCTTTTTTTATCGTAAAAGATCTTCAGTTTTATGATATATATATATATATATATATATATATATATATATTGTAGCATTTTTAACACGAAAAGAGATGCAGCATTTCTGTTCCCATGGGAAAGTAATGCATATTCTTTAACAAATGCATGATAACAAGTGGACCTTAACGGTCGAGTGTCTAGCGCTCTGGCACTTGGTCCCACAGGTCTCTGGTCAAGTCCCGGAGTTGCCATGGATGTTTGTAGTGGTTCGGAATCCACGTTTCACTGTACGTTCCGGTCTTATTACCTAAAATATGCACAAAAATACGTTAGATTTGCAAACCAAACGTCTAGAAGTTACGAAAAGTGAGCAATACCGTCTATTTAAATCTCAATTACTTTTTGATATAACGTTTTATGCATTGAAAAGAGTTGCAGGTATTTGATTGTTGGACTATCCGTGTGCCGTTCTTAGTCAGAAAGTTACAAAGTTATATTATTGTTTTAACATTTGCACATACTGCAATATATATAAAAATGAATGGAAGAGAAATAAAAGTTCTTAATATTTTACTTTTCTTTCTTGTGATATCCAACTTTAATTTTTCTACTAAAAGACCTTCTACTTCCTCTTCTTAGAAAAACAATAACTTCATTATGATCATTATTAAGAATCTCCCATCATTTGCATTGTATGACTCTAATAATAATCCAATAAAAATACTCAAGAATCATACAATTTCTTAAATATAATGGTACTTCTGAATTTTAAGAATGGCCTCTTTAAGAGCAGTTTAAACCTTGCCAAAATGATAATCTCTTTAAAAATATATCAGCAACAATAGGCTCATAAGCAGAATAAAAGTTAAAATTTTCATTTGCTCAATATTATATTCAAATAATTAATTGCCCAAAGATCCAATGGAAGTTTATAATTAAAATATAAGTGATTACGAAACCGTATTTTTGGTTTTCTCCGACTCCACTCGGAATGATTTGAATAGAAATCTTGTTTTATTAAACCGTAGAATAAATAGTTTCAGCCAAACAATGCCCCGTCTTGGAGTGCTACGTAAACATGTCCCCTTTCAACCACTCACTGATTGAAATAAAAGGTTCTTTCTTTCGAATAAATTTGTCATTTGCAATGAAAATTCCAATACTTCAGCGACGGTATATTTATTTTTTATCAATAGCAGCTAACATCGTTATTCTAAAGAAGGGGAAATGGGGATAAAAAATAAAACTCTGCAGAAACATTTCTCCTCAAATATCCCGAAATGCATAGATTGTTTTACAACCTTTTCTGAGGCAAAATAAAATAAATGCAGCGTTGGGTATTCCAAAAGATTCTCTTCTGGAAGAAGAAGAAAAAAAAAATAAAAAAAAAATAGAACAGAAAAAGAATAAAAAAGCGTTTGGTGGCATTGGAACTGAATCAACCGCAGAACTCGATTGAAAACTTTGAATCATGTCCAGTCAAGCGTGCAGGAAAAACGACTTCCATCGAAAATCAGCTGTTTCGAAAATCTCGACATAAGAGGGTTTAGTTTCCGCTTGGTCAATCAGGCCGGCCTTGGAGGGGGTCGTGCAAAAATATATTGCTCCGGATTTCTCCGCCGGATAAATTACTTCTCGGATATCGGAAACTCGAAAAGTTCCTTAACACTTTCTTATGAGTGTATTGTTGAGTTCATTGTTTTCTGTCTAATTCCATTACCGAAGGAGGAAGTTTCTTTATGTTTTTATCGAAAAGATCTTCGATTTGAAATATATATATATATATCTTTCTGTGGATATCTTGTGTCAATCTATATATAATATATGCATATATATTGTAGCATTTTTAACAAGACAAAAGATAGAGTATTTCTGTTCTTCTGTCCGTATGGGACCGGAATATATAGTCTTTAAAAAGATCATTTTAAGAAGCGGGCCTTAATGGCCGAGTGTCTAGCGCTCTGACTCTTGGTGACACAGATTTCGAGGGCAAGTACCGGAGGTGCTATGGGCGTTTGTAGTGGTTCGGAATCCACCTAAAACCGTAGGCCCCCGTCTAATTAGCCTATAGTGTGCAGAAAATGACGTTAGAGTGATAAATCAAACCAAACCCCAAGGAGATATGAGAAGTGAGCAATGCCTTCCTTCTAAGTCTCATTTGATTTTTAGTATAAAGTTTTATGGAATGAAAAGAGTTGTAAGTATTTGATTGTCGGACTATCCATGTGCCCTTCTTAGCCAGAAATCTATTAAATTGTATTATAATTTTAACATTTACGCGTTATGATAAATATTTAGAAAGGAATGGATTTAAAACAAGATGTATGGCATAGAAAAATGATTACAATGCATATAAATTTTAAAATATTTATTGTTTTAAGTTTCTTTAATACGTCTATCAACTTTAATTTAGTTACTGAAATTTTAAACGCATTCTTTGTAATAATGCCTAGAAAAAAATAAAAACTATTTATTATGAACATTGTTTAGAATCTCACATCATTTGCATTGAATGATTCATAACAATCATCCAATAAAAATACTCAAGGATCATATAATTTCTTAAATATAATGGTACTTTAGTATATTAAGAATGGTCTCTTTAAGAGCAGTTTACACATTGACAAAATGATAAGCATACAACTTCTCTTGATGAGCCTATTGTTGTTGAAATATTTTTAAACAGAATAAAAGTTAACGTAGCAATGTTAAAAATTTTCAATTGCTCTATGTTATAATCCAATAATTAATTGCCCAAAGATCTAATGGAAATTTATAATTAAAATGTCAATGATTGCGAAACCGCATTGTTTGGTTTTCTCCGACTGGAGTCGGAATCATTTGAATAGAAATCTCGTTTTATTAGACCGTAGAGTAAATAGTTTCAGCCAAACAATGCCCCGTCTTGGAGTGCTACGCAAACATGTTCCCTTTCAATCACTCGCCGATTGAAATAAAGGTTCTTTCTTTCGAATAAAGTTGTCATTTGTAATGAAATTTCCAATACTTCAGCGATTGTACATTTGTTTGTTATCAATAGCAGCTGGCATCGTTATTCTAAAGAAGGGAAATGGAATAAAAAAAAAAAAAAATGAAATAAAACTCGGCAAATACATTTCTGCGCTTTACTTTCAGCTAAATATCCCGAAATGCAGAGATTGCTTTACAACCTTTTCTGGGGCAAAATAAAATAAATGCAGCGTTGGTATTCCGAAAGATTCTCTTCTGGAAGAAGAAGAAGTAAAAGAAAAGCAAATAGAACAGAAAAAGAATGAAAAACGTTTGGTGGCATTGGAACTGAATCTACCGCAGAACTCGATTGAAAACTTTGAATCACGTCCAGTCAAGTGTGCAGGAAAAACGTCTTCCATCGAAAATCAGCTTTTCGGAAATCTCGACATGAGAGGGTTTAGTTTCCGCTTGGTCAATCTGGCTGGACTTGGAGGGGGTCGTGCAAAAATATATTGCTACGGATTTCTCCGGCGGATAAATTACTTCTCGAATATCGGAAACTCGAAAAGTTCCTTAACACTTTCTTGAGTGTATTTTTGAGTTCATTGTTTTCTGTCTAACTCCATTACCGAAGGAGGAAGTCTCTTTATCTTTTTATCGAAAAAAATCTTCGATTTGAATTCTCTATTTCTGTCTATATATGTGTATATATAGGTGTCTGGGGCGGTGGGAGGAGCATATATATATATATATATATATATATATATATAACCAATAGAAGATGGATATGAATGGTTATGTGTCTGTCTCTCGGTGCAGCAGGTTTTGGGTTCAAGTCCCAGTGCCTTGGTCCCATGCCCGGTCGTAGTGTTTCGGAATTCACATTTAGCTTTAGGTTCCTATCTCATATGACTGTAGCGGGTCACGGAAATAAATAAGAATTCTACCTGCGGGTTCGTGGTCGACAAACTAAAGAAAATATTAGCGAGAAAATCTGTGTGATGAAAGCTATTAAATTAAATTATTATTTTAATATTTACACACCTTGCAAAATATTTAAAAAGGATTGGAAGAGAAAAAAAAAATATTTGAATGTGTGTAAATTTTAAAATGTTTAATATTTTTCTTTTTTTAAAAGTGATAACGAACTTAGCTCCGGAATTATATTATAATAAAAGCTGGAAAAAATATGACTTATTCATTATAAACATTGTTTAGAATCTACCATTATTTAAATTGTACGACTCATAATATTCATCTAATAAAAATATTCAAGGATCACAGAATTTCATAAATATAATGGAACGCCAGAATATTAAGAATGGCCTCTTTAAGAGCAGTTTAAACATTGGATTCTCAGAAAGCAAAATGATAAGCTCTTTAAAAATATTTCAGCTACAATAGGCTCATAAAGTTAACTTTGCCTTATTAAAAGTTTTCATTTGCTCTATATTATATTCTAATAATTAATTACCCTGAGATCCAATAGAAATTTATAATTAAAATGTCAATGATTACGAGACCGCATTTTTGGTTTTCTGCGATTCGACTCGGAATCATTTGAATAGGAATCTCGTTTTATTAGAGTGTAGAGTAAATAGTTTTAGCCAAACAATGCCCCATCTTGGATTCTCATCATCCCCTTTCAACCACTCGTCGATTGAAATAAAAGGTTCTTTCTTTCGAATAAAGTTGTCATTTGCAATTAAAATCGCAATACTTCTGCGACGGTACATTTATTTGTTATCAATAGCAGCTGGCATCGTTATTCTAAAGAAGGGGAAATGGGGACAAAAAAATAAAATAGAATAAAAGTCGGCAAAAACATTTCTCCGCATTACTTTGAGCTAAATATCCCGAAATGCAGAGATTGTTTACAACCTTTTCTGAGGCAAAATAAAATAAATGCAGCGTTGGTATTCCGAAAGATTCTCTTCTGGAAGAAAAGAAGTAAAAGAGAAAGCAAACAGAACAGAAAAAGAATAAAAATAAAAAAGCGTTTGGTGGCATTGGAACTGAATCTACTGCAGAACTCGATTGAAAACTTTGAATCACGTCCAGTCAAGTGTGCTGGAAAAACGTCTTCCATCGAAAATCAGCTTTTTCGGAACACTCGACATGAGAGGGTTTAGTTTCCGCTTGGTCAATCAGGCCGGACTTGGAGTGGGTCGTGTAAAAATATATTGCTCCAGATTTCTCCGCCGAATAAAGTACTTCTCGGGCATCGGAAACTCGAAAAGTTCCTTAACACTTTTTATGAGTGTATTTTTGAGTTCATTTTTTTTATTTCTAATTCGATTATCAGAGGGTAAGTTTCTTTATTTTCTTATAGAGAAAGATCTTCGATTTGAATTCTCTCTTCTCTCTCTCTGTCTGTCTGTCTGTCTGTATGTATGTAGGTAGGTAGGTATGTATGTATGTAGATAGTTGTATGTATGTATATATATATATATATATATATATATTACCAATAAAAGATGGGCCAGTATGGCCGAATGTAATTTTGCAAACAGGAAAGTACTACATTTTTTAAAGCTGGTTTATTGGGATTAGCAATGATTATAACTCACCGAACATATGGTACCATTCTAAAAGAAATGAAGATGTTTTTGTGATTTCATAATCCAATCGTCAAGAAACTTAAAAACGGAGTAATGTATTGGAAGAGGCCTAATGGCAGAATCAATAACTCTCTGGCGCTAAGGGCCACAGGTTTCGTGTTCAAGTCCCAGTGCCATGGAATTTTTGTGTGTTTCAGAATCCACTTTAAACCGCAGTTCCTGGTCTCGTATGACTGTAGAGCGTCACGGTGCTAAATCAGAACGCTACCTACGATTGCTCCATCACAACAGCAATTGTCTAGGAAGTGGGATAAGATACAACAAGTGTTGTTGTTGCATCTGAAGGAGAAATATAGTATATCTGTTCCTAGGTTCTCGTTTTGTCTGTCGCTCTAGGGCCATTTTGTGCATACTTTAGGCTAATCGGATCCCAGGGGAATCCAATGCATATATTTTAGCAAGTGCATAAAGAAACTTTCTTGTCAATTTCTTTGCAAATCACTTCCCTCCTTTTCGAAAAACCTCCCTTTTAGAAAATCCATCAAGTGGGTGTGGTTTCTGCTTTCCTGACATCTCATTGAAGTGGACACTTTTTCAGCTCATGCCTATCAACAATCACGATGCAGTAATTTATGATGTAGTCCATATTACATCTGTAATTGTTTCGACCAGTGAAGGGCAAACAGACAATCGCTAATTTCATGATTCTCATTATACATAAAACCGAATATATGTTAACAATAAGGACCTGTCCTTAAAATCTGACAGCAGATAAGCAGTGTCGTGGATATAAGTACAATCATGACACAAGTCGAAAAATTACAGATGGGATATGGACTACGTCACAAGTTGCTGCATCATGATTGGTGCTAAACCATAGGCAGGGAAAGTGTCCTTTCCATTGAAAAGTCATTGAAGCCCAAATCCTTTCTTTACGGCTTTTCGTAAAAGGGGATTTTTGGAGAAGAAAAGAGTTTTCTGCGACGAGTCGACCCAGAAGTATTGTTTTTCTTTTTTTCTCTGAAGTGACGGATCAGACTCAGAGATCCCACCTATTTACAAAGTGTGCTCTCTATGGTTTCATGTAACACGCCATGCGATTATCAAGGTCTGCCACAGATGCATTCGATTCGTCACAGCATAGAGAACTCTGATAAACTCCGACCGTGGACTGAACTGCATTTATATTTTCAATTTTCATTTCTTTGTACAATAACCCCAGATATATAAAATACGTCAATCAAAATGTTCAAGTTAAGAAAATTTGAATTATTTCTTTCAATTAAGTGAAGTTATTTTTGTGATAATGCAAAACAAGGTTTCAACCGTGAAATGCTTTTGTATTAGTCAATCTTTTAAAAAAAAAATTCTATACCTAGAAATCAATATAGTAATTTATTCACAATAATTAAATGATACATTTCCTTCAAATAAACTGACCAGTTATAGATTTATTTTATGATTGTAATATATCACTATTTTTTTTTTTAAATATATTGCTTGACAAAGAAACTCTGACAAAATATATTGATAAAAAGAAACCATCTCATGTTTTGAAATCTCCCATTAAGCATACGGCCTTGGCCTGTCAGGCGGCTGTTGCGCAAATGAAGAAGAGAGACAAATTTTGAATTTCTAGCTGTAAATTTTGAAAGTCTTATTAGCTATTTAATTTAGCCCTATTATGTTCAATTTTTAAAGTAATTGTCTAAGTTTCTTTAATTTTTTAAAAATAATTCTTTTGATTTTCATAGAGTTTAATGTATAGAAAATATAGTTTCATATATGTATGCGTGAACTCTGCTCTATACACATCTAATATTTTCAGTGTTCGCAAATTTTCACTGTTAACTTCGAAATTTTAACATTAAAAACTTGTTAAATACTATTTTGTTATTTAAAAGATGTCTTTTTTTTTTGAAAAAAATTTATGATGTTAAATTATTTTAATATTTTTACGACTAACATAACGTTTTTTTTTTTTTTTTTTTAAACTATTTATTTTGAAGTTTTATATATATGTCGTACGCAAAATATCGGCAAATTTTGAATCACATATTAAATATAAAATTAAACAACTGTATTGGTCTTTTACAATGTTTAAAGTTTTATCAAAATGTTAAATAATACATGAAGACTTTTACATTTATGTATTATTTAACATTTTGAACTTTTTATTATAAAAAATACATAAAGACTTTTACCTTATGGATAAGAGTCATTAATATAAGTATTTAAAAATTAATAAATATTTGTAATGTCAATAGTAATATTTTAATGTATTGTTTTTAAATATTAATATTCGAATAACAGTAACGATTATTTATTATATAACCAAATAGCAAATTACCATTAAGATTAAAAATTCTCTTGTTCTAAATAAAAAAATACACATACATTTAAGAATTCAAAAATAATTAATTATTAAGTAAATCATTTGCATACATATTTAAAAATTGTAAAGCTATGATGAAGGAATAAAATCCAATAATTGATTATTGTATACACTTCAACTAGAGTTGTACAAAGCCGGAGGTTTAAACACAAATATATCGAAATCCTATAAAAGTACGAATTATGTTTAACCTCTGCTAACCAGTATCACTTTGACTTCCTGTATGTGCTATTAAAAGATTTGTTATCACTGATTACGTATTAAATATATTTCTCCAATGAATTCAAATAACAAGCTTTTTAATTTATCAGAGCCATATTGATGTCATAAATACTAAGTAAACTAAGTGATTTCCGAAAAATAAGACACATCGAATCCTAACTGGTCCAATTACGATTAAGTATCGTACTTTTTTCTCCAAACTAGTATCTTGCATTATCTTCCTGACTTCAAGAAGATTGTTGCTTCGTTAGATTAAACTACTTACCTCTTTACAAATGAACCGTAATTAGATTTTTTTCATACTGAAATAAAATCAACCACTGCGAAAACCCGAGAACTATGCTTCTAGTACTACTGATTGATAAATCGGAAAATATTTTTTAAGATATTAACGTGCAAAAAAGTATACAAAAGTATTAATTTGAGTTCAGGTAACATTGTATATCCTTTTTGTTATTCGTGAAAAACATGCTATAGACAAACTATCTTCCTAAATTTAAATACAGAAATAAAGAATTTAAAAATGAATAAAATAAATGCAAATATTTTTATGAATATTCAACTTTAAATAAAATATAAAAATTAAGTGTATTGAAATTATTCTATATTTCTTCTGAAAATGTAAATAATAATAATAATAACTATAATGGTAAATATCAAGAAAATTTTAATCAATGGATATTTCTTAAATGTTTCTTTGACAAATTGTTGATTTCAAAATGACTGTTTTAAGAAGTGCCAAAAGGACCTGTTCGATATTTCCTTAAATCCTGAAAGTATTGAGTCCAGTTCGAAACCCGAGAAAGCATGCCAAAATTAATGCTTCTTATATACGTTTGATACCTTCACCACAAACTGTAGACCACAAAAAATTCTTCCATTGGATTTCGAGGAAGAAGAAAGAGGGGACGAATTCTTCCGAGACTTCAGAGTGGCTAGAATAATCCTGAATAACGTTGATTCTGGTAAATATCAGTTGGTGTAGCAGTAAATAACTAACATATTATTAAAAAAAAAAAAACAGATTTAAAATTACGAGAAAACTACTTTACTAAGTCTTTAATTTATGATTTCAAACAATTATGAGAAAAATCACTTTATTAGTGTTTAATATTTAAAAAAAATCTATAATATTCACCAATAATATATTCAATAAAATATTTGACTCAATAAAAAAAATGACTAAAAATACCAATAAAATTCATTCAATAAAATATTTGATGAGTAAAAATAAATAAATAAAAGTACTGGAATATATTTTTAGAAACACGCACTTACATTAAAATAAATTAATTCATATGGGAATTCAGTCCTAAATTATATTTGTAAAATATATGTTATATTTTTTGCAAAAGTATTTCATGCAGACTTTTACTTTTATTTATTTTCCTTAAAAACTGTAGAAAAAAAGATTTTAAATCATTTGTTTACTATGTTATATATATTATATTTTTATGGGTTTTCTTTATAACTTTCCAAACTATTTCATCCATACTTTTTCTTAGTTATTTTCTATAAATTGTAAAAAAAAAAAAAGAGAGAATTTAAAATCAATTTTACTATTTTTGATTTATAAAAATAATATGCTACTTTCTTAAGAATGTTAAATTGATTAAATATATATTATTTTATAATTGGTTTCGAAGTATTATCAATAAAAATCGTTTTCACTTATATTGTATTTTAATAAGAAATAAATCAAATGTTTTTTAAATTGCATATTCTTAACTTTGGGAATGTCTTCTAAAATTGTTTGATTTTACAAAAATAAAAAAAAAATATTTATAAAAACCTATGCCAAGTCTTTTAAATTCCTACAATCAAAAATATATTTTTAGCAAAGTCTAGCCTAATTTATTTTAATACTATTTGTAATTTATTTAACTTATAGTAATTTTATTAACTTTCCAGTTAAATTCTTTTTACTAATTTCTGTCTCCCTTTGTATTTATATATATATATATATATATATTTATAAATTTAAATAAATAGATATTATTACAAAAATAACTTAGTGCAGACTTTACTAAAAATATATTTTTGATTTATTGAATTTAAAAAGGTTTAACTTATATTTTTATAAATATAACTTTTAAAAAAACTTTAAAAAACTTGAATAATAACTTTTATAAAAAATTAAATAATTTAACATAAATTCTAAAATTTAAAAATTATGTAATTCGAAACCATTTCAACAAATTTGATTTGTATTTCTCATTAAGATATGATATAAGTCGATTCTTTTTATGATAATATTTCAAAACTAAATATCTAATGTTACGACGATTTAAGCAATATAACTCTTTAATTAAGTAAATATTATTTTCTTAAATCAAAATAAATCACAGAAATACATATATATATTTATCTGATTCAAAATTAATTATTTGAAATAATTTCTTACTTTTTTTTTTTGTACTAACTTAACATATTACGTAATAGCTTTAAGATTTAAATAATACAAATTTTCTGATTAAGAATATATTTATATTAAAACCGAATTTATTTACTTAAAATAATAACGATCATTTTTCAACTAATTAGAGTAATGATATTACAAAATTCAAATTATTAGTACGATATTGTATATAATAAATTCATAATACGATGCTAAAAATATTTAAAAATTCTCTGTAAGATAAAATAAACTATTTACAAATAGTCACTTTACAATAATATCGCTAATAGAGAATACTTCAAATAATACAGTGAATTTTTTTGAAAGCCTGCTAGTATTATATAATAATTACTCATTCTTTATTTTTTTTTTAATATAGCCCTCCGTCAGTATATTGGAAACATAAAAAACATTGTTGGATTATTAATTTGTAATGAGCAAAAATAAAATTAGACATAATTATGTAATTAATATTATGTATGTTTACTTACATAATATTATTTTACTTTACTTTTATTTTTATTTTTATTATTATTTTCTTTACATACATATAGTAATTAGTAAATATGTATATTACTTAATTACATTGCAAACGATTTCGTTATTGTAAGTCATTAGATTTGCAGGAGATAATAAATGCTAGATATAGTAAGTCAGGGAAAATAAAACATAATTATCCATGTATTTTAATATTAATTAACTATTTTTCTCCACTCTAAAAAAATTACCTTCGATCCCTAGTTGTTGTCTCATAGACTTCTGATTAAATACTACTGTTAGCAACTCGGATATGCGAGTAGTATTAGTATTTAATCAGAAGTTTATGGACAAAATCATAAATTTCACTAACTATAAGTAGATTGTTAAATATGTTGATGAGAAATATTTATATTAAATTCATTACACTGAAACAGGGAATAAGAAAAGAAAATATTCCAGAATTTATTCCATATTTAAGAAAAAAATTTCGTACGAAATTAAATTAGTTATTTAACATATCAAAAAGAGTTATGAATTAATTAAAATTATTCCTATATTTTCCAAAAATGAAGTATTAGGTTGGTTTTTCAATAATATTAATGTTAAGATAGACACAAAATTCAATAATTAATTCAAATTATTATTTGGTTTTGATTTTTTTTCACAAAAATAAACCCGATCAAAATTTATATATTTTCGAAAATCAAAACACTAAGCAGTTTTTCAATAATATTATTGTTAAAGCTGACACAAAATTGAAAAATTAATTCGATTATTTGTTTTTCATTTATTGTAAAATAAATAAAATCAATCAAAATTGATATAAATAATACTAAGGAGTTTTTAAATAATATTATTGTAAAAATAAACACAAAAATTCAATAATTAATTCGAGTACTTGGTTTTTGTTTATTTCAGAATAAATAAATAAAATCAAAATGTATATATTTTCGAAAATGAAATACTAGCCAATTTTTAAATAATATTATGGTTAAATTAGGCATAAGATAAAAAAATTAATTGACTGCTTGGTTTTGATTTATTATAGGAACCTTATCATTTTTTAAAACCCAAATTCACACAAACAAAAAAAAGTTATATTTCTGCAACTGTTTTCCAAAAATCAAAGAAACTTTGTATCAAACTGACAAAAATGTACAAAATCCTTGATTTCAATCATTATTTTTTACTCCGTTTACCCTCAAATTTAAAAAAAAACAGTGCATTTAAATGAAAATTGAAGCTCACCTAAACTTAAAAACAAAAACTCCATGAGAAAGTTCATATTTTTTCATATTTTTTCGTGCTCTAGTTTCGAAATAAATTCCATGTACACCTGATCCTTTTTCCTATGAATAAAACACTCTCATTTAATATACGGAGTCTTATAAATATCGAAATCCTCAAAGAACAAAAAAAAGGGAATTCCATAACGCTTTGTTCTAAAGCTGGACATCAGAGCGCGCAGATGAAATTTATGTTGTCCCATGTTCTCCTTCAAAAATAAATCAAATTTTAATTTACATATTTTCAAAAATGAAATTCTAAGCAATTTTTTCAATAATATTATCGTTATAATACATATAAAATTCAAAAATTAATTCGAATATTTGGTTTCAATTTATTTTCGAAATAAATAACACAGTCAGAATTTGTATAATTTAAAAATGAAATACTAACCAATTTTTTTCAATAATATTATGGTTAAAATAGACACAAAATTCCAAAATTAATTCGCTTACTTGGTTTTCATTTATTGTAGAATAAAATCCAATATAGAAAAATCCAATGAAAATTTATGTATTTAAAAACATAAAATAAATAATCTTAAAAATAATCAAAATTTATATATTTTAAAAAAATAAATCCTAAGCAATTTTTTAAATAATATTATTGTTAAAATAGACAAAAAAATTCAAAAATTAATTACATCCTTTTTTTTTTGTTTATTGTAGTCTTGATTTGATTTATTGTATTGTATTTATTGTTACTTTTTTGAATTATTGCATTTTTTTTTTTGAAGCCCAAATAAGCAGAAACAAAAAAAAAGTTATATTTCTGCAACTTTTTTCCGAAAATCAAAGAAACTTTGTATGTTTTTGTCAGTTTGATACAAGATCCTTAACTTTCAAGCATTATTTTTTACTCCGTTTACTCTCAAATTTAAAAAAAAAAACAGTGAATTTAAATGAAAAATTGAAGCTCACCTAAACTTAAAAACAAAAAACTCCATGAGAAAGTTTATTTTTTTTCATATTTTTCATGCGTGCTCTAGTTTTCGAAATAAATTCCATGTACACCTGATCCTTTTTCCTATGAATAAAACACTCTCATTTAATATACGGAGTCTTATAAATATCGAAATCCTCAAAGAACAAAAAAAAAAGGGAATTCCATAACGCTTTGTTCTAAAGCTGGACATCAGAGCGCGCAGATGAAATTTATGCTGTCCCATGTTTTGCTTCGCATCCAATTCTAAAATCAGGCCGTCTTTTACATTTTTTGGCAAAGGCCCAAACTGCTAGCAGCCAACATAACTGCATCTACATATCCAGTTAGATCACATGATCATCTTATTTGCATAGGACTAAAAAGAATGATTTTGTGAGTATTATTAAAGATGAAATATGATCTGCTGTATCTGGTTATTGTGCGTATCCAGTTAGATTTCAATGAACCCTTTTGTGATAGTTGCTTTTGATTCTTTTTTTTTTTGAGATGGGCACTTGCATAATTTGCGAATTAATAAAGGGATCGTATATATTTTGAATTACTGAAACTGCAGTAATTCCAGTTGTTGGTTTAGTGAGTAAATTGTACTTAGTATTTCATGTTTATCTTCCTAATTTTGTGACTTGAGGTTTAAAAGAAGAATTATCTTTACTGCAGTATGTTAAGTAGGAGTTATTTCAAAAAGCTGTGGAGTTATTCATAATAATATCATCATGAGGACATTGTTATTTTTGGTTTATAGTAAAATTATTCATTGTGAATCTACTAGTTTTAACATTGCATTCAAATTGTCATTGTCTTTATCATCATTTCTATATTTTATCATGCATTGTATTGCATTAGATTCTAGTAGTATGCTTTAGAATTTAAAAATGTACTCAATAATTCATATTAATCTTCCTAATTTTGTAACTTGAGTTATAAAAACAATAATTCTTTTAATACAGTACCCTTATACGAAGTTATTTTAAAAAGCAGTGGAGTTACAATAATGTTTTCGTAATAATAAGATTAGGAATGTTTTGTTTATAATAAAAGTATGCATTGAAAATATACTATTTTTAACATTGCATTCAAATTATCATTGTCTTTATCATGCATTGTATTGCATTAGATTCTAGTAGAGCTTTAGTATGCTTTAGAAGTTAAAAATACACAAAATAATTTATTTTAAACTTCCTAATTTCATAAGTTGAGGTTTACTTAAAATCCATGCATGCATCGAGACACTAGCCACACAATTCCAAAAACAAATTTATATTCTGTATATAATTATTTAATATGTTTTGCTTATTAAAAATCAGAAAAAATTGATTTACGTTATTGAAGTGTCACTCTTCAGCATAGGCGTAACAAATGAATAAACGTTTGAGATTTGAAGACTTAATTGAAAATGTAGATTTGGCATGTTGTAGAACAACTGTCAAACTGAGTTTAATTTGTTACAGATCATTTGTTAGTCCATTTCAATCAGACTCCAAAACATAATTTCATATTCAGTAGAAGTTAAAATTGATTCAAGCTTGTGACAGGACTTAACTATAAACATTAGGCATTAGTATACATAAAATTATTTAATTAAAAAAATCATTTCCAGATAATCATGCATATTTTAAATTTCACAAACTAATTTAAAATACGAACCTGAATTAATTAAAGCATTTATTACTCGCTATATTAAACTGCCAATTAATAAACAATAAACAAAATAAGTTTTCACAAGCATTACAAACAACTCACAATGCAGATTTCTTTTTCCTTGGGAAACTTGTCTAAATTAAAAATAATAATAATTTAAAATCAAAATCAATTAAAGTATTTTAAATATATATACATAAATTCATATTTTTTATTTATTAAATAATGAAAAAATAATATTATAAAAATTGTATATTCATATATGAATTCAAATTTTTGTAGATTTATGAGATTGATTAATATATTAAAAAAAAAAAAAACATAAATATTTTGGTTTGTATACATTTATTTGAACAATTTTGTATCTAAAAATAATTTTTTTTGAGACTTTTTCATAATTAATGTGAATTTTACTAGTGAAAAAATACTTTATTATGAAAAATAATTATTAGTGAAAAATTTTTGAATTGAAAATTGTGTTATAATTTACATTTTTTTCTTGAATAGAAATTTTAATCTTTCTCTAAAAAAAAAAAAAAAAAAATCGAGGGAATCCTTCTATTAAAATGTATCTTTAAAAATTTCGTATTTAAGTAATAAATCATTAATACCAATGATTTATGCAATTTTAAATTAAATGCAATGTATTATGTTCTCAGAAACATAAACATATGAAAATTTAAAAAACAGATATATATAGTTTTCAAATACCTTTAAATTACTCCTGCGGTTGAAATTAAACCAGTTTATAGAGCTTCAAAAAAAAAAATTTCTTAAGAATTCAACAGAAACTTTGAACTTTTCAACTTAATTTTTAAAAATACGAAAATTACATAAAACTTTTCAAAATCATAAAGGCATATTTTTTTAAATTTCCAAGATATTAAAGATACAATTTTAGGTTTCTAAATCTCAAAAAAAATTAAATTTGATTTCACTAATGATTCAATTTCAGTTTGTTGTTCTTAAAAGAGCAGTTTGTTGTTTTCACACTTGCCCCAAATTTGAATCATTATTTTCATCCTCCCTACTTCATACAATAACAATGCATTCAATAATAATATTTGTAAAAATATATACAATGATGTTCCTGAAACTACACTGTGCCCTTAATTACAAACTTTAAAAATTACCAAAAATAACTAAATTACCTAAAATAATTAAATTTATTAATATTTGGCAACAGTTGCATTGATAAAACAAGAATCGATACGTTTTTATTGCCCTCTGACTTATATCCACCATATAGAATATTCTCGGAAAGTCGTGAGATGTTCCAATTTGTCTCGAACATTCTGGAACGTCTGCAAGATCATGACGGCAAACATGTATAACTTGCCATTCTCGGCATTGACTTTTTATCGGTATCCAATCTATCGTGAATGTTTATACTGTAATTTGCGTGTTAAATACAATACACGGTGTTAAATATTTTAGGAAATTTATAAAGAATTACGGATAAATTTTTAAGTGGTCGTAAATGCAAATCAGACAAAGCATCAACAAGTGCACATACGAGAGAAATTCCTAAAATAACAAATATACCACTGTACCCAAAAAGTAAGATCAATTTTTAATTTTTTCAAAAACTCTTTATTTATTCTTCCAAATTTATTTCATCGCCTTCAAAGTAATCTCCTCCGGATACAATGCACTTATGCCAACGTTTTTCCCAATCATCAATGCATGCTAAAAGTCATCGGCAGGGATGCCCTTCAAAGCGGACGGCGATTCACGTTGAATCTCTTCATTCGATTGAAAGCAATTTCCCCGAGTGGTCTTTTGAATTTAGGGAATAGCCAGAAGTCACACGGAAGTCATTTATGGCGAAACATTGACGAAGAATCAATGCAATATAAGCTGGTGCATTCAGAGTTTTCGGTACCAATCGCGAGTTGACGCGTTTGAGGCCCAAAATTGAATTGGCCGATCGTTTTGAAATTACAACGTCAGCAGCAAGGTCTCAAATTATAAACCGACGGTTCGAAAGCACCAAATTTTTTATATTATATGCAATGCATTGAATACCTACAATTTAGTATCTTCTCACTAAATAAATCAAACTCCATCACTTCTCCCACGGAACCCATTTACCATAATTTAATCCACATGTCTCTTAAAAAATTGTAGGTATTTCGAAAGGCCCGCACTGAGTAAATTTAATCATAAATATTTTTGTAAATTTTATTTCTTCGTAATATGTTTCATATCATCGTAAATTTAATCATAAATATTTTCGTATTCAAACGTGATCTATATCCCACTAATTATTATATATTTGAATAATATAAAACGAACAAAATTTTAACAATAATATAAATTTAAATTCATGAAAAAAACTTGCATTCATCAGACAAGCAGATCAGTTCGAGAATTCAAAGTATTGCATTCTCCAAAATTGAGTATCTCGTCCCTTAATAAATCAAACTCCATTCATTTCTCTCAGGGAAAACCTCTCCCATAATTTAACCCATGTCGCTCATCAACAATTGAGGAAATTGTAAGAGGCACTTTTGAGTAAATTTAATCATAAAGACCTTCGTAAATTTAGTATCATCGTAAATTTAATCATAAAAACCTTCGTAAATTTAGTATCATCGTAAATTTAATCATAAATAATTTCGTATTTAAAAGAGATCTATATCCAATTAATTAAATTGTATTTGAACAATATTAAACCAAGAAATTAAGAATTATATAAATTTAAATTATGGGAAAAAAATTGAACTGTTCTGGTTTTCTGATAAATACGAGAGTGCAAAGCATTCCATTCCGAAAAATTGAGTATCTCTTCCTTAATAAATCAAACCCCATCCATTTCTCCCACGGAAACCATCTCCCAAAATTTAACCCATGTCTCTCATCAAAAATTGCGCACATTTTTAAAAGGAACGCACTGAGGAAGATAACAAGCTCTCCATCAATTGCACGTTGCATTCCGCGTCAACCCGACACGCATATTCTCCTGTCACACGATCCTAATGGAATGGAAAAGACCGTGTCGTATTCTTGCAAGTCGCGTCTTATAAAGTTAAAAGAGAGGGGGTGGTAGGGTAGGGAAGGAATAGCCTTGTCCCTCATTTTTCATCTCTTATCTTTCTTTTGGGGAAAATTTTTAAAGAGGTAAACTCGGATCAATATTCAAATCTTTTCCTGCACAATACGAGATTTGCCTGCTACTTTTCCTGCTACTTTGGGTTTCTTTTCCGAGAACCGGTAAATGGTAAAAATACCTCACCGGGACTTTGGCAAGGCAGTTCTTTTACCCTAAGCGTTTTCATGTGACCCTAAATAGATTTAGAGGCGGAGAGTGAGGTGGGCAGATAAGAAGTTGAAGAATCAAAGAGCGGTATGGGATTTGGAAGAATTTTCATCCGACTCATTCCGTTAAATATTGAGGAAGAAGTTTGTTGAAAAGCCACTTTCGTCTTCTTCAAAAGACAGTTTGATTGGAATTGTTCCCGAAGACAAGAAGATTGCGGAAAAGAATATTCTTTTTTGGGGAATGTATTCATGAATGCGATTGAAGTGTCGTTCTCTTTGATGTTTCTTCTTAAAGATTTATTTGTATCCAGTACAAAGGAAAAATTTTAAGACTTTTTTTTTTTTTGGAGAGATGGTAATTTTAATGTTTCATACTTGAAAATTTTTGTGTTTATTGTACTTTTTTTTGGTAATCATGTCTCGTTTGAAAGAGCGCTTATGTCGGAAGTTTTTAAAATACTTTTAAATTCTTCGATATTCATGATTATTGCGTAAATTATTCCTTTTTCATTTTTAAAACTTTCGATGTAAGTTTATTTTGCACTTGCTAAGTAACAGTAGATAATACAATGCGATTAACTATCAATGCAATATAAGCTATTTGTATTGTTGTAAAACGAACAAAACAATAAAAAAAATAAGAGCAGGCAATTTAAACATTTGTTGAATTACTAAGAATTTTAACTAAAATTTACTTAAAATTTCATCAAAAGCATTTAAAAATTTTTCTTTTGTAAATACTATAAATGCTTTATAATCTTCATCAGGATTTTATAAATATCTCCATTATTGAAAAAGTAAATTTATTCGTAAAAAAAATTGGTATTTGTCAGATACCCAGAACAATTCTAGAATGAAAAGCATTGCATTATCAAAAATTGAGTATCTCGTCCCCTAATAAATCAAACTCCTTCCATTTCTCTCACTGAAACCATCCTACCATAATTTTACCCATGTCTCTCATCAAAATCGTGGTAATTTTAAAAGGCAACCATAGAGTAAATTTAATCATAAATATAACAAAAAAGACCATGTCTTATTAAATTATATTTAAATAATATTAAACCAAAACTTACAATAACTATAAAATTTCATGAAGAAAACTTGTATTTATCAGACAAAGCAGAACAGTTCGAGAAGGAAAACCATTGCATTCTCAAATTTAATCATTAATTTAAAACTCATAAAACCATCTCCCCTAAATTTAACAATTTCATTTTAAAAGGCACGCACTGAGTAAATTTAATCATAAATATTGTAATAAATTTAATATCATTGCAAATTTAATCATAAATATTTTGTATTCAGGACCTGAATGGCCGAGTGGCTAGCGCTCTGGCGCTCGGTACCACAGGTTTTGGTTTCGAGTCCCGATGGGACCATGGATGATAGTAGTGATTAGGAATCCTCTTTAAACCAGTATAACATGATCGTAGAGTGTTGCGGGGATATTGTTACTGCACGTCCATAGTTAATCTTCAAACTACACGCACCTCCTGGAAGTACTAAATGAGTAACATGGGTGCAGCTTCACCTTAAGGCATCCAAGACAACTGTCTAAGTGTTTTCCAGATGCATGAAATCAAAACACAAATGCAAAATATTTTGTATTCAAAAGAGATCTTTATCAAAATTATTATTTATATTTGAATAATATTAAACGAGCAAACTAATGATAATTGTATAATTTAAATACCTAGACAAAAATTTGCATTCATCAGATAACAAGAACAGTTCCAGAATTCAAAGCATTCCATTCTCAAAAATTGAGTATCCGTCCTTTAATAAATCAAACCCCATCCCTTTCTCCCACGAAAACCATCTCCCATAATTTAACCCATGTCTCTGATCAAAAATTGCGCAAATTTTTAAAAGGCACGCACTGAGGAAGATTACAAGCTCACCATCAAATTGCGCACTGCATCCTCTCGCTCCCGCATCAACCTGACACGCATATTCTCCTGTCACACGATCATAATGGAATGGAAAAGACCGTGTCGTATTCTTGCAAGTCGCATCTTATAAAGTTAAAAGTGAGGGGGTGGTAGGGGAGGGAGGAATTGCCTTGTCCCTCATTTTTCATCTCTTATCTTTCTTTTGGGGAAAATTTTTAAAGATGTAAACTCCGATCAATATTCAAATCTTTTCCTGCACTATACGAGATTTGCGCTATACTTGGGGTTTTTTTTTTCCTAGAGCCGGTAAATGGTAAAAATACCTCACAGGCAAGGCAGTTCTTTTTACCCTAAACGTTTTCATGTGCCCGTAAATAGATTTAGAGGCGGAGAGTGAGGTGGGCAGAATATGAAGTTGAAGAAACAAAGAGCGGTATGGGATTTGGAAGAATTTTCATCCGACTCATTCCGTTAAATATTGAGGAAGAAAAAGTTTGTTGAAAAGCCACTTTCGTCTTTTCAAAAGACAGTTTGATTGGAATTGTTTCCGAAAACAAGAAGGTTGCGGAAAAGAATATTCTTTTTTGAAGGGAATGTATTCTTGAATGCGATTGAAGTGTCGTTCTCTTTTATGTTTCTTCTTAAAGCTGCATTTTTATTTGTAAAACTTTTCCTTTGTACTGGATCCAATTTTTTGAGATAGTAATTTTAATCTTTCATACTTTATGCTTGAATTTAGCATTTATTGTATTTTTTACTGGTAAGTATGTCTGGTTTGAAAGAGCACTTTCGTTCAAAGTTTTTAAAATACATTTAAAATCTTCGGATGTTCATGATAATTATGTAAATTATTCCTTTAGTTTTTTTTTTTTTTTTTTTTTGTAAAACTTTTTACATATAATGTGAATTTTTATAAAACTTTGTTTTCACGTGGAAAACTTTTCATCAAAGTTTATTTTTTACTAATTATTAAGTTTACTTTGCTCTTTATTCTGCTATATAACAGTGGATAATGAATTGCGATTAATTATCAATGTAATAAAAGCTGTTTTTATAGTTGTAAAACAAACAAAACAACCGATAAATAATATCAAATAGTTTAAACATTTGTTGAATAACTAAGAATATTAATTAAATTTTGCTTAAAACTTCCTCAAAACACATTATAAAATTGGTCCCTCGTGAATACTATAAATGTTTTATAGTCTTCCAGGATTTTGTAAATATCTCCATTATTGAAAAAAAGAAAAAAAACTACGTGAAAAGAAATGGTATTTGTCAGACACCAAGAACAATTCTAGAATGAAAACCATTGCATTCTCAAAATTGAGTATCTCGTCCCTTAATAAATCAAACTCCATCCATTTCTCCCACGGAAACCATCTCCCATAATTTAACCCATGTCTCTCATCAAAAATTGCGGAAATTTTTAAAAGGCACGCACTGAGGAAGATTACAAGTTCTCCATCAATTGCGCGCTGCATCCTCTCTCCCCGCGTCAACCCGACACGCATATTCTCCTGTCACACGATCTAATGGAATGGAAAAGACCGCATCATATTCTTACAAGTCGTCTTATAAAGTTAAAAGTGAGGGGGTAGGGGAGGAATTGCCTTGTCCCCTCATTTTTCATCTCTTATCTTTCTTTTGGGAAAAATTTTTAAAGTGGTAAACTCGGATCAATATTCAAATCTTTTCCTGCACTATACGAGATTTGCGCTACTTTGGGTTTCTTTTCCGAGAACCGGTAAATGGTAAAAATACCTCACCGGGACATAGGCAAGGCAGTTCTTTTTACCTAAGCGTTTTCATTTGACCGTAAATAGATTTAGAGGGCGGCGAGTGAGGTGGGCAGATATGAAGTTGAAGAAGCAAAAAGAGCGATATGGGATTTGGAAGAATTTTCATCCGACTCATTCCGTTAAATATTGAGGAAGAAGTTTGTTGAAAAGCCACTTTCGTCTTTTCAAAAGACAGTTTGATTGGAATTGTTTCCGAAAGACAAGAAGATTGCGGAAAAAGAATATTCTTTTTTGAGGGGAATGTATTCATGAATGCTATTGGAGTGTCGTTCTCTTTTATGTTTCTTCTTAAGGCTGCATTTTATTTGTATCCAGTACAAAAGGAAAAGTTTTTATGATTTTTTTTTTTTTTTTTTTTTTTGAAAGAAATGTAATTTTAATGTTTCATTCTTAAAGCTTTTGTGTTTGTTATACTTTTTCTGGTAATTATGGCTCGTTTGAAAGAGCACTTCCGTCTTAAGTTTTATAAATGCTTTTAAAATGTACGGAATATTCACGATCATTGTGTAAAACATTCCACTATTTAATATGCGTTTTTATAATTTAATACAGTAAATATAAATTTTAATAAAACTTTGTTTTCCTTTTTAAAACTTTCGATATATAAGTTTATTTCGCCCTTTCTAAGTAACAGTGGATAATCCAATGCGATTAAATATCCATATAATAAAAGCAATTTTTGTTGTTTTAAAATGTACAAAAACATGCAGACAATAACAGCAGGCTGTTGAAACTTTTGTTGAATAACTAAGAATTTTAACTAAAATTTACTTAAAACTTCATCAAAAGCACATTATAAACTGGTCTCATAAATACTATAAATGTTTTATAATTTTTTTACCAGGATTTTATAAATATATCCATTATTGAAAAAGCAAAAACATTCTTAAAAAAAAATTGGTATTTATCAGATACCCAGAACAATTAGAGAGTGCAAAGCATTTCATTCCTAAAAATTGAGTATCTCGTCCATTAATAAATCAAGCCCCATCCATTTAACCCCACGGAACCATCTCCCATAATTTAACCCACGCCTCTCATCAGAAATGTTGGAAATTTTAAAAGGCACCCAAAGAGTAAATTAATCATAAATATTTTGTATTAAAAAAGACCTATATCGAAATTATTAAATTATATTAGAATAATATTAAAAAAATAAACTTTTAATAAATATACAAATTTATGAAGAAAACTTGTTTTTATTCAGACAAAGCAGAACAGTTCCAGAATTGAAAGAATTGCATTCTCGAAAATTTAGTATCTCGTCCCTTAATATATCAAACTCCTTCCATTTCTCCCACGGAACCCATCTCCCATAATTTAACCCATGTCTCTCATCAAAAATCGTGGAAATTTTTAAAAAGGCACGCACTGAGGAAGATTACAAGTTCTCCATCAATTGCGCGCTGCATCCTCTCTCCCCGCGTCAACTCGACAAGCATATTCTCCTGTCACACGATCCTAATAGAATGGAAAAGACCGCGTCGTATTCTTGCAAGTCGCGTCTTATAAAGTTAAAAATGATGGGGTGGTGGGGTAGGGGAGGAATTGCCTTGTCCTCATTTTTCATCTCTTATCTTTCTTTTGGGGAAAATTTTTAAAGAGGTAAACTCGGGTCAATATTCAAATCTTTTCCTGCACTATACGAGATTTGCTACTTTTCCTGCTACTTTGGGTTTCTTTTCCGAGAACCGGTAAATGGTAAAAATACCTCACCGGGACTTAGGAAAGGCAGTTCTTTTTACCCTAAGCGTTTTCATGTGACCGTAAATAGATTTAGAGGCGGAGAGTGAGGTGGGCAGAATAAGAAGTTGAAGAAGCAAAGAGCGGTATGGGATTTGGAAGAATTTTCATCCGACTCATTCCGTTAAATATTGAGGAAGAAGAAGTTTGTTGAAAAGCCACTTTCGTCTTTTCAAAAGACAGTTTGATTGGAATTGTTCCCGAAGACAAGAAGATTGCGGAAAAAAAGAATATTCTTTTTGAGGGGAATGTATTCATGAATGCGATTGGAGTGTCGTTCTCTTTTATGTTTCTTCTTAAGGCTGCATTTTATTTGTATCCAGCACAAAGGAAAAGTTTTATGATTCTTTATTTTTTTTTTTTTTTTTTGCAATTAAAAATGTAATTTTAATGTTTCATTCTTACAGCTTTTGTGTTTGTTATACTTTTTCTGATAATTATGGCTCGTTTGAAAGAGCACTTCCGTCTTAAGTTTTTATAAATGCTTTTAAAATGTACGGAATATTCACGATCATTGTGTAAAACATTCCACTATTTAATATGCATTTTTATAATTTAATACAATAAATATAAATTTTAATAAAACTTTGTTTTCATTTTTAAAACTTTCGATATATAAGTTTATTTTGCACTTGCTAAGTAACAGTGGATAATCCAATGCAATTAACTATCCATATAATAAAAGCAATTTTTGTAGTTGTAAAATGTACAAATACATGCAGACAATAACCGCAGGCTGTTGGAACTTTTGTTGAATAACTAAGAATCTTAACTAAAATTTACTTAAAACTTCATGAAAAGCACATTATAAACTGGTCTCTCATAAATAC
Source organism: Caerostris extrusa (assembly GCA_021605095.1). NCBI lineage: Eukaryota > Metazoa > Arthropoda > Arachnida > Araneae > Araneidae > Caerostris > Caerostris extrusa. The sequence goes on along the minus strand of BPLR01017063.1, from coordinate 37,740 downwards.
TATCAATGTTTTATAGTTTTTATCTGGATTTTATAAATATTTCCATTACTGAAAAAGCAAAAACATTCTTAAAAAAAATTGGTATTTATCAGATAGCCAGAACAATTAGAGAGTGCAAAGCATTCCATTCCTAAAAATTGCGTATCTCGTCCCTTAATAAATCAAACCCCATTCATTTCTCCCACGGAACCATCTCCCATAATTTAACCCACGCCTCTCATCAGAAATCGTAGAAATTTTAAAAGGCACCCAAAGAGTAAATTAATCATAAATATTTTGTATTAAAAAAGACCTACATCGAAATTATTAAATTATATTAGAATGATATTAAAAAATTAAACTTATAATAAAAATACAAATTTATGAGGAAAAACTTGTATTTATTCAGACAAAGCAGAACAGTTCCAGAATTGAAAGAATTGCATTCTCGAAAATTGAGTATCTCGTCCCTTAATATATCAAACTCCATCCATTTCCCACGGAACCCATCTCCCATAATTTAACCCATGTCTCTCATCAAAAATCGTGGAAATTTTAAAAGGCATCCACTGAGGAAGATTACAAGCTCTCCATCAATTGCACGTTGCATCCTCTCTCTCCTGCGTCAACCCGACATGCATATTCTCCTGTCACACGATCCTAATGGAATGGAAAAGACCGTGTCGTATTCTTGCGTCTTATAAAGTTAAAAGTAAGAGGGTGGTAGGGGAGGAGAGGAATTGCCTTGTCCCTCATTTTTCATCTCTTATCTTTCTTTTGGGGAACATTTTTAAAGAGGTAAACTCGGATCAATATTCAAATCTTTTCCTGCACTATACGAGATTTGCGCTACTTTGGGTTTCTTTTCCGAGAACCGGTAAATGGTAAAATACCTCACCTGGACTTAGGCAAGGCAGTTCTTTTTACCCTAAGCGTTTTCATGTGACCGTAAATAGATTTAGAGGCGGAGAGTGAGGTGGGCAGAATATGTAGTTGAAGAAGCAAAGAGCGGTATGGGATTTGGAAGTATTTTTATCCGACTCATTCCGTTAAATATTGAGGAAGAAGAAGTTTGTCTGCTTGTTGAAGAGCCACTTTCGTCTTTTCAAAAGACAGTTTGATTGGAATTGTTCCCGAAGACAAGAAGATTGCGGAAGAGAATATTCTTTTGGGGGAATGTATTCATGAATGCGATTGAAGTGTCGTTCTCTTTGATGTTTCTTCTTAAAGATGTATTTTATTTGTATCCAGTACAAAGGAAAAGTTTTACATTTTTTTTTTTCTCACAAGCTAGTAATTTTAATGTTTCATACTCGAGCCTTGCTTATTGTATTTTTGCTGATAATTATGTATCGTTTGAAAGAACACTTCCGTTCAAAAGTTTTTAAAATACTTTTAAAATGTGCGGAATATTCACGATCATTGTGTAAAATATTCCTTTAGCTATTTTGTATAATTTTTTTATACATTTAATCTGAATTTTCTTGAAACTTGATTTTTCAGGTTGGAAAACTTTCGATATAAGTTTATTTTGCACTTGCTAAGTAACAGTGTATAAGTCTATGTGTTTAATTATCCATATGATAAATATTTTTACAGTTGTAAAATGAACAAATAACTGAATAATGCCAGCAAGATATTTAAACTTTTGTTGAACAATTAGGAATTTTAATTAAATTTTACTTAAATTTAGAATATGTTTTTGAAATTTTTTTTCTCGTAATTGTTTCTTTTAATCCTCGTACATTATGTTATTATATAAAATATAAATGCAAATTTTTACAAGGGATATTCTTAAATATATTTATGTAAGTCAATGTTTTACATTTATTTCTTACAGTTAAATAAAGTTCACCAATCAACACTATAGAACAGCAGTTTAACAATGCTCATAATTTTGTTTCAGAAGCTATTCATACTGACAGTGATGTTATTAATAAAAAGTCTTCCCATCTCACACATATTGAACTCTATCTATCTCTTATACATATATAATCAAATGTCTGAAAATTTTAACTAGTGGGCATGCGCTAGATGTGTTTATCAAACCTCGTTTAAGTATATTACTTGTGTCTTTGGAAGAAATTCATTATAATTAAAATGTGTAAATGTGTTAAAAGAAAATATTTTATGAAATATTCAGATGAGAGTGCAGAGAGACATGTTCAAAATTATCAATCACTTTTTAATCATTTATAAGGCCTGAATGGCCGAGTGATCTTTAGCGCTTGTACCACAGGTCTCAGAACGAGTCTCGGCAGTGGCATGGATGTTGAGTGGTTCGGAATCCACTTTAAGCAGTAGGTCCCAGTCTAATATGGCACAATGAGTTGAGAGTATAAGGAACAATCCTACCCCGTAAAAAATTCAGCAACACGGAGCTAAGACGAACGGCTTAAGTGTGTTCCCTCACAACAGAAATTGCCCCATTTTCCTTCAACCATGAGACCACACGGGTTCGTGGGATTGGCCTAGATGTCTACCAATTGGGATAAGAAACAAGAACAACAACAACAGCAACAACAATTTCTTTCACTTATATATGGGTAATGTATGGCTAACGGTAATAAATGGTAAATTATTACTTTGCAAAGATTATGTGTGGCCAACGATTACTTTGCAGATGTTATGTGTGGCAAATGATTACTTTGCAAATGTTATGTGTGGCCAACGATTGCTTTGCAAATGTTATGTGTGGCCAAAGATTACTTTGCAAGGTTATGTGTGGTCAATGAGTACTTTTATCCATAACTCCATTGCCTAGAAGATATATATATTAATTTCATGTTCCATTTCTGTTTAATAACTTAAAGAGGAACGCTAATTACTCAGCAGATTTTCATTGAAATTTTTTTCTAATGCCCATGATCCCCTTTAAAAATTGATCAATTATTTATTATTTTTTTATCCGTCACCCCATAAGGTTTCATTTATAAAGGAAAGTATTTCTTTTGTCCTTGGAAGTGTTGTCCCCAGAATAAATCTAATCTCCGATACTCGAGACTGCCTTTTATTTTATGGTGGATAAAGGAGCCGAAAGTTTCTTCACTAGAATCACAATTGGTGTGTGTAGGGTGTCGGAGAGGAATTTAGTTTGTGTTTCCGTCTCCCATCTGAATTCCACCAACAGAATTTAATTTGGTACCCTCCTTACCACAAACGCCTTTTTCTGGCCGCCTGCCTCAGTCGATTGTGTACCAGAAGGACATTTCCCAAGTTTTTTTTAAGAAATCGATTTTGTCTGTACTAGATTTTTCTCGTATTTACACTTATTTCATATTGCAATACCATTCATTAATTTTTTTTTTTGTAAATCATTATTTTATCGAAGTATTTGTAAACAATTAAACAAACAAACTTTAGCGGTATTAATTTAAATTTTTTTTATTTCGGATGACACTAAATATTGCAAAAAACGAAGATTCTCTAGGTGCCTAAGCATAAGCAAAGCTGAAATTGCCATGAACAATTCTAAAATTTTGTTCTTTATACTCCTGATTACACACACACACTAATTTTTATTTACATATACGAATACATTAAAGATTTGTATATTTTATTGTAAAATAGGTTTGGTTTGTCACTCTATGGTCACATTGAACACACGTTCGCTAAACAGACAGGAACTTACAGTTTAAAGTGAATTAACTAACACTAACCAACCACTGACAAACATCAATGCCACCGCCAGGATTCGAACCTAATTTCTGTGATAACAAAGGTCAGAGCGCTAGCCACTTGGCCACCAGTTCGCAACTGTAAGTTAGTTATACTTTTCTGACTTTCCAAGAAAAACGAGAAAAATATGCAAATTCTTTTCATTCAGAATATTAGTGCATATAACCAGTTTTTACCATCAGTGCCATTTTTGGATATACACAGAGAATTTCATATATTAATCACATCGCTAAAAGCATTAAAATGACTTAATCTTTTTAGTAAAATAATGAGAGAAATTTAAATCTCTCTTGTTGGTGGTTTTTTTGAGATTTTATTTTGGAGACACACACACGAAAAGACTCATCGTGAATTTTTCATGTAGTAGTTATGTTTTATTTCTTCCTTTTCTAGTATTAATGCATGTTTTATCAGCTAAAACATTTGATCTCGTATTATTTTTATGCACATAGTAGATAAGAATATCCGAAAGAATTTTTAGAATAATCTTTGCGTGTTCTATGAGAGAAAAAAAAAAAACTGTAATGCTTAAATAACACATCACCTCGACATGTATATATTACTGTCGATGAATTTAAGTCCACTTTTTTTTTTTTTTGCCGTCCTGCATTATTATGAGCAAAACGTCGAGCGCCTTGGAATATTTGTCCATCAATTATTATTAACTACTTGTTTTGAATAATCGGATCCGTTTAATTCCGCTTGTGTATTGCATTCCGATTGTTATTGCATCCCCGATTGTGTATTCTATTGTACATCAATATAAATAATTTATGCAAATATTTTTAATTTACTTATTATTTACAAATAATTGAAAATTATTATTACTATACTAATATGAGGAGAAGAACAAAAATGCTTAAGAAATAATCCATTCTTTTTCATGAGAAATTTCAGCATTACATGAAAAACTTTCGTAAGAAATGTACATGCTTGAAAACTTTTGACTTAACTGAGAAGAAATAAAACACATTTTTTTTCATAATCACTACATGAATCAAAACTCGCCAAGTATACATTAATATCCTCGATAAATTAGTTATTTTTAGAATGTGAGTTGTTAACCTGGCAGTTTTTCCAAGATGATACATATATAAATAACTACATTCTGGAATTGCTATTCAGGACAGAACTTTTGGTTTTCGAATTAGGCAGCGCGTTTGATAACTCACAAGATAATTTATTTAACCCTTTTTTTTTTTTCCAATCTGAAAATTGGAAAATATTTCTTTGATTTCGAGGAGAAAGTTACAAAAATTCCTTGTTGCTAAATTTCAGATTATTTTTTCAAATTTATGGCAGCGCAAAATGGATGAGTATAGCTACTTACAGTATGATGTTTCAAGATGCTGCTTCATATCGACCATTTATGATCGACTTCAGGTCAAGTAGCCAATAATTAGAAAAAATCAGAAGTTTTGCATCAATAATTTTAGATCTATTGATTGCAATAAAGAACTATTAAACAACTTTCATTATAATATGTTGTGTTATCTTTAGTGTCCAGCAGTACGGGACGAACATCCCATGTGTAGTCAGACTACTGCAGGAAGCAGCATGATGAGTAGTCATTCTAAGGTATCCCTTGCCCTCCATCCATGAGTAGTCAATCTACTCATGGATGGAGGGTAAGGGGGCAGCTACTGTTGTGATGAAGCACCGATAGGTATAAGTCTAACTTTGGCTCCGTGACGCTGAAGAAGGGCAGTTTTTCCAGGGGCATGTTTAGGGATAACTACCCCGCATTTGAATATCGTATGGGAAAAAATACTCCCACCAGGTAGTCCGAATCACGAGGCAAGATGCTGAATATCACAAACGCAATCGAGTCTTTTGAAACAGTGTTTACAATAAAGCAGCCAGCTGATTGAACCTCCACCCTAATGTTCATCAACGGCTCATGTTGCTGCTGAGCCATGTGTCATTAAAATATAAAACCTATAAATTATCTTTCTTTTCTGTTTATTGATACCTGAATTTTGATATAAACGCAATTATTTATTGTTTAATGTAAACAATTACTTATATTCCTGAATTAACAGATTGGCAAATATCCAAAAACAATTATTTCTTAATATTTCGTAATTTTTTTTATGCAAATTTAAAGTATTTTCTCGTAATTTCCCACAAATTAAAAACTGAGAATATTTTATGAATTAATGAAACCTGATGATTTATTTATACATAAAACGTTCTTGATTTAAAGTGTGTAAAAATAATAAAAAAGCAATTACTTTCAAATCAATCATAAAATATTCCAATTAGAGCTTTTTGTAATTGTTTATAACAATTATTTCCTGAAATAGGAAACGTCTGAAAAAGAAAGAACAAAAAAATAAAGAAATCAAAAAGGCTTTCATAATATTCCGTCATCTCAAGTAAGATTAATTAATTTTTAAAAAAAAATCAGCATAGTTCTGAGAATTTATTTTTTATTTAATAATCAAATAGTAATTACATTTTTCCATTTAATTTAAATATTGTCTTAAATAATGCATTAAAATTCAAAAATAACTCATATAAAGAACTTAAAATTTTTAAATAACTTTAAAAAGAAATTTAAAAGGAGAATTTTACGTTAATTTCAAAATGTAATTCATAAATATTTATTGAAAAGTTTGAAAAGGTTATTATAATTTGAATTTTTTCATTTTAAATATTTTTATTATTTGTAAATTTTAAATTACCTTTTTGCGCATATTTTGCAGGTTTTTTTAATTTTGCACTTCAAAAGTACAAAATAAAATAAAATCCATTACATTTAAAAATAAGATTTTATCTTTATATGATTTCTGTTCGAAAATACAAAAGAAAATAATTATTTTTTCTAAATCAGTATCGATTTATTATTTTGTTTTTGAATTAAATTAATATTGTTAAAAATTACTAAATATTATTAAAAAAAAATATTTGTAATAATATTTGTTCTGTAAATGTAATAATTGAAAGTAAATTTATAATTACTTACTCGAATATTTGACAACTTTTGATCTTTATATTTAATATAAAATAAACATCTGTATATATGCAAACAATAATAAATATATGATAAAAACATGATAAATAGAGAACAAATAACAAGAAGAGAGGATATTTCCTTACGAACTTTTTTAACACGATTTTCGTATAACAAAAATAAGGAAATAACAAAACTTAATTCTCTTTTTGCACGACTTATTTTGATTTAAAACTACCGGCCAAATTTCTGCTGATTATTTCTGCCAATTATTTCTGCTGATTTCTAAGATTTCTTTTCTTTTTTAAAAAAATGTATATTTTTAAAAGTATACTTCGACAACATATCTATTGTGTAAAAACAGAAATAGATATGTAGGCAATTAATTATTTATTACAGAATTTGTTATTTTGTTTTTTTATTAAAATAACGTCCCATTGTCTCTATAACATCTATACATGTAACATCTCATGTATAGAAGTTAAAGAAAACTATTAAAAGTAAGCATAAGATCATCCAATATAAACAAAATTAGTTTAAACTGCTGATGTTTCCTTAAAATATTAAATACGAATGAAAATGGAAATTTTTAAATGTCATGAAATGTTTTGTTGGCAAATTATAAACAAATGCTGTTTATTTCTGCAAACAAAAATGAAATTGCTTTCTATTAAACTCGAGCATTCAAATTCTCATTAGCCAACAACCAATTTTTTTGAAATAAAATTGCTTTTAAAAATCCACGTTGTACCGAAAGTAAAAAAAAAATCATTTTATTCACTGTCATTTCCGGATAACATCTTTTCCAACCCTCCAGTTCAATTATGAGCCATTTCAATGTCCAATGCAAAAGCCTTTTCTAGCCTATGGGAAATTTAATATACATGGGACACACTCTTTATCCGCACCCTTTACTACGTGGAATACCAAAAACTAAAAAATAAAAAAAAAACTGTCGTCGCATTTTGTCGTATTCCTTGCCTTGTTAGAATGTCGCTGTCAACTTTCATTGAGAAATTAGCATAAACATGACAAAAACCTCTGAAGGGGCGATCCCAGAGCCTCGGAAAATCACATTAGCAACGTAATCAGCGACGGCTCTCCCGAAATGGAGAACGATTTCAAAGATTACAGCATTCGGGAAGGGTGTAGAAGGAAGGTTTTTCCCCGCTGTTGTGAATTGAATTTTGAACGAGAATAAATATGCTGTTCAAAAGTGTTTGCCAAGCAGGAGAGGTCTTAGATGTTTTTCCATGAGAGATGTATATGATTCGTGGAATATGTTTGGATGAATATAAAATTAAATTCTTTAAATATGCTTCCAATGCATGTGGCGTTATAAATCCGTTAAATTTGTGGTATATTTACTAACAAATAATACATAAATTTACGTTTATTTTATTAACTACATTTGTTGTATTATTTTTATTATTCTATTTTTCCTGATTTCTTAGAACTGCAACTAATCTTCTATTTTTCAATAGATGCAATATAGTTTTTTACATGTATTCTTCGGAAATATATCTATCGTGTAAAAAATAATTAGGTGTACAGACAATTAATTATTTATTACAGAATTTGTTAATTTTTCTCACATTAATTTAATGTTTATTTGTACATATATCGAGGTTAAATTTTGCTTTACTTTCATTTGTATATCTAGTGTTTTTAAAGTATTTTATTTTTGTTTTGCTGTTAGGACCGCAACCAATCTTCTGTTTCTTAACAGATATAATATGTTCCCGAAGAATACGTGTAAAATATATAGATATCGTGAAAAAAAAAAGGTATATAGGCAATTAATTATTTATTACAGAATTTGCTAATTTTCCTCATATTAAAAAAACGTCTCATTGTAAAGATCTCTGTAACCTCTATACATATAACGTCTCACGTATAGAAGAATCTATAAAACATAAACATAAGAACTTGCAATATAAACAAAATTAGTTTAAACTGTTGATGTTTCCTTAAAATATTAAACAAGAATCAAAATGGAAATGTTTAAATAGCATTATATATTTTGTTGGCAAATTACAAACAAATGTTGTTTATTTCTGAAAACAATAAATAAAAAAATACATTGTTTCCCATTGAACTTGAACATGCAAATTCTCAATGACTAACAACAAAGTTTCTTGAAATAAAATTGCTTTTAAAAATCCACGTTCTACCGAAAGTAAAAAAAAAAAAAATCATCTTTTTCACTGTCATTTACGGATAACGTCTTTTCCAACCCTCCAGTTAAATTATAAGCCATTTCAATGTCCAATGCAAGAAGCCTTTTCTAGCCTATGGGAAATTTAATATACATAGGACACTCTTTTTCCGCACCCTCTCCTACGTGGAATACAAAAAATAAATAAATAAATGGCGTCGCATTTTGTCGTATTCCTTGCCTTGTTAGAATGTCGCTGTCAACTTTCATTGAGAAATTAGCATAAACATGACGGAAATCTCCGAAGGGCGATCCCAGAGCCTTGGAAAATCACATTAGCAACGCAATCAGCGACGGCTCTTCCGAAATGGAGAACGATTTCAAAGATTACAGCATTCGGGAAAGGGTGTAAAAAGAAGGTTTTTTTCCGCGTTGCTGTGAATTGACTTTTGAACGAGATTAAATATACGGTTCAAAAAGTGTCTGCTAAGCAAGAAGAGGTCTTAGATGCTTTTCATGGGAGATATATATGATTCGTGGAATATGTATGGAGGAATATGAAATTAAATTCTTTGAATACGCTCCAATGCTTGTGGCTTTATAAATCTATTAAACTTCTGGTATGTGTACTAACAAAAGATACATATATTTACTGTTATTTTAATAAATATTATTTTTTTTAGGTTATTTTACTGATTTCTTACGACTAGTACAATATTATATTTTTCAATAGACGTAATATATAATTTTTACACGTATTTTTCGCTAACATATCTATCGTGAAAAACAGAATTAGGTATACAGGCAATTAATTACTTATTACAGAATATGTTGATTATTCCCCCGTTATTGTAATATCTCATTGTACATGCATGGAGGTTAAAATTGATTTTACTTTTATTTTAACTCCCATGTTTAATGTAATATTTTTGCTGTTTTCTTAGGACAGGAAACAATCTTCTATTTTTCCATAGACACAATATATTTTTCACAGTTATTCTTCCGAAAAATATATGTTATGTAAATACAGAATTAGGTGCACAGGCAATTAATTACTTATTACAGAATTTGTAATTTTTCTCTTAGTAAAATAACGTCTGATGGTAGAGACCTCTATAACATTTATACATACGATATACTCATGTATAAGTTAAATAAACTGCAAAATTTAAACAAAAAAATTTGCAATCTAAACAAAATTAGTTTCAACTAATTTGAATAGTTTAAACAAGAATGAAAACGGAAATGTTTAATGGCATAAAATATTTAATTTGCAAATTACAAACAATTGATGTTTATTTTTTAAAACCATAAAAACTTCGTTTCACTTTGAACTCGACAATGGCCAACAACAAATTTCTTGAAATAAATTGATTTTAAAAATCTACATCCTATCTCAAGAAAAAAAAAAATCATCTTGTTCACTGTCATTTACGGATAGCGTCTTTTCCAACCCTCCGGTTAGATTATAAGCCATTTCAATGTCCAATGCAAAAATGCCTTTTCTGGCCTATGGGAAATTTAATATACATGGGACACACTCTTTTTTCCTTCACCTTTTACTTCGTGGAACACCAAAAAATAAATAAAAGTGGCGTCTCATTTTGTCGTATTCCTTGCCTTGTTAGAATGTCGCTGTCAACTTTCATTGAGAAATTAGCATAAACATGACAAAAACCTCCGAAGGGCGATCCCAGAGCCTCGGAAAATCACATTAGCAACGTAATCAGCGACGGCTCTCCCGAAATGGAGAACGATTTCAAAGATTACTGCATTCGGGGAAGGGTGCAAAAGGAAGGTTTTTTTCCCCGTTGGTGTGAATTGAATTTTGAACGAGATTAAATATGTGGTTCAAAAAGTGTTTACTGAGACAGGAAGTCTTAGATGTTTTTCAATGAGAGATGTATATAAATTCGTGGAATATGTATGTATGAATGTATATGAAATTAAATTCTTTGAATATGTTTCCATGCATGTGGCTTTATAAATCCATTTAATTTTTGGTATGCTTACTAACAAAGAATACATTTGAAGTTATGTGCATGTAATAATCCTTATGAAATCCTCTAAATTTCTAGAATATCCGTGTGTATATACAATATTTTAAATCTAATAACTTATAATGTATGCTTTACACATTTGGAAATTATAAATTAAGTAGAATATTACATATACCTTTGCACACAAATTCATGGCATTTTAAATGCTATAGAGTTTTGTGATCTAAACACATTCATTGAAAATCAACATAAACTTTTAAATTATGTAAATATTCATTTTCTAAAACATTCACAACTTTAAAACATTATTATTATTTGCGTTTTGGAATATATATATAAAATGGGTATGTTATTATGTTGAGCAATCTTTTAGAAATATGAATACAGTATAATACATATGTATGGAGATCACATATATAAGTATATCTAATTATTATAAGTGTATAAACAGAATAAGTATAGGCAATTAAATACTTATTACAGAATTTGTTAGTTTTACCCCCATTAATGTCATGTCTCATTGTACATGTATCAAGGTAAAATTTTGCTTTACTTTTATTTTTATAACTATTATTTTTATTGTATTATTTTTGCTGATTTCTTAGGACTAGAATCTTCTATTTTTTAAAGATGTGACATATTTGTTATATGTATTTTCGGAATATATCTACCATTTAAAACAGAATTAGATGTACAGGCAATTAATTACTAATTACAGAATTTGTTAATTTCCCCTTATTAAAGTAACGTCTCATTTAAAGACCTTTATATATAACCTCATAACCTCTATACCTGCAACATCTCATGTATAGAGTTAAAAAAAAACTATAAAATTTAAACATAGGACCAGGAAACTTAAGCAAAATTAGTTTAAACTATTGATATTTCCTTAAAATATTAAACACGAAAAGGGAAAAGTTTAAATGGCGTAAAATATTTATTTTGTTGGCAAATTACAAACAACTGCTGTTTATTTTTGAAAAACCTAAAAACTTTGTTTCCCATTATGGTATTCAAATTCTCAATGACTCACAACCAATTTTCTGGAAATAAAATTTCTTTTAAAAGTTCAAGTCCTATCGAAAGAAAAAAATCATCTTGTTCACTGTCATTTACGGATAACGTCTTTTCCAACCCTCCAGTTAAATTATAAGCCATTTCAATGTCCAATGCAAAAAGCCTTTTCTAGCCTATGGGAAATTTAATATGCATGGGACATTTTTTTCCGCACCTTTTACTACGTGGAACACCAAAAAAAAATAAATAAAAGTGGCGTCGCATTTTGTCGTATTCCTTGCCTTGTTAGAATGTCGCTGTCAACTTTCATTGAGAAATTAGCATAAACATGACAAAACCTCCGAAGGGCGATCCCAGAGCCTCGGAAAATCACATTAGCAACGTAATCAGCGACGGCTTTTCCGAAATGGAGAACATTCAGCAAAGGGTTACGTAAAAGGGTGTAAGGTTTTTCCGCGTTGCTGTGAATTGAATTTTGAACGAGATTAAATATATGGTTCAAAAGTGTCTGATAAGCAAGAAAAGAGGTTTGGATGTTTTCATAGATGTAGATTCGTGGAATATGTATGGAGGAATATGAAATTAAATTCTTTGAATATGCTACAATGCATGTAACTTTATAAATCTATTAAACTTCTGGTATGTGTACTAACAAAGGATACACATATTTAATTTTATTTCTATAATATTATTTTTATAATATTATTTTTGTTTCAAGCAATCTTATTATTTTTTCAATAGACGTAATATATACATTTTACACTTATTTTTCGCTGGAACATATCTATCGTGTAAAAGCATAATTAGGTATAAAGGCAATTAATTACTTATTGCAGAATGTGTTGATTTTTCTACCATTAATGTAATATCTCATTGTAGTTTTATGGAGGTAAAATTTGACTTATACTTTTATTTTTATTTTTATAACTACTATATTTAATGTACTATTTTTGCTGATTTTTTAGGACTGCCACCAATCTTCTATTTTTCCATATATGTAATATATTTTTTCGGGAATTCTCTCTACATATGTTTATTCTAGAATATTTTTTACACATATATGTTATCGTAAAAACAGAAATAAGTGTACATGCAATTAATTACTTATTACAGAATTTGTTAATTTTCACTTTAAAATAACGTCTCATTGTAGAGACCTCATGTTTATACATATAACATCTCATGTATAGAGGTTAAATAAACTATAAAATTTAAACAAAAAAATGCAATATAAACAAAATTAGTTTCAACTAATTTGAAAAGTTAAACAAGAATGAAAACGGAAAGTTAAATGGCATAAAATATTTTCTTTGCAAATTACAAACAAATGCTGTTTATTTTTAAAACCATAAAAACTTTATTTCACTTTGAACTGGGGTATTAAAATTCCAAGAATAACAAGCAATTTTCTTCAAATAAAATTGATTTTTAAAATCCACATCATATCTAAGAAAAAAAATTATCATCTTGTTCACTGTCATTTACGGATAACGTCTTTTCCAAACCTCCAGTTAAATTATAAGCCATTTCAATGTCCAATGCAAAAGCCTTTTCTAGCCTATGGGAAAATTTAATATGCATGGGACACACTCTTTTTCCTCACCCTTTACTACGTGGAACACCAAAAATAAAAATAAAAAAAAAATGGCGTCGCATTTTGTCGTATTCCTTGCCTTGTTAGAATGTCGCTGTCAACTTTCATTGAGAAATTAGCATAAACATGACAAAAACCTCCGAAGGGCGATCCCAGAGCCTCGGAAAATCACATTAGCAACGTAATCAGCGACGGCTCTTCCGAAATGGAGAACGATTCCAAAGATTACAGCATTCGAAAAAGAGTGTAAAAGGAAGGTTTTTTCTCGTTGCTGTGAATTGAATTTTGAACAAGATTAAATATACGGCTCGAAAAGTGTTTGCTAAGCAAGAAGAGGTCTTGGATGTTTTTCATGGTGAGATGTACACTGGAAGATGTAAAAGTCATGGGATAGCAATATTTTTGAATATTTTCAGATGGCAGTAGCATCGCATTTAATTTTGGTATAAATGCGCATTTGAGCTTTCATTTCTGTTCAAATTATTCATGTGAAGAGGTTTTGACGTGATGATGACCGCACGACGGGAATTAGCAGACTTTGAACGCGGAATGTTAGTTGGAGCTAGACGCATGGGTCATGCCATTTCGAAAATCGTTAGGGAATTCAACATTCCCAGATCCACTGTGTCAAGAGTGTGCCGTTTAGAGTATGAAATTTCAGGCATAACATCCCACCATGGACAGCGTAGTGGTCGACCGCCTGCACTTAACGACCGAGACCGGCGACGTCTGCAAAGAGTCGTAAATTCTAACAGACAAGCAACACTGCGTTAAATAACCGCAGAAATCAATGTGGGACGTACAAGGTCTTTTCTGTTAGAACTGTGCGGAGAAATTTGGCTTTCTTTTATTTTTATAACTATTATTTTTATTGGGCCATTCCAGCAGAAGACCGACTCATTGCCTTTACTGACAGAACGACATCGCTTGCAGCGACTCTCGTGGGCACGTGATCATATCGGTTGGTCCCTAAATGAATGGAAAACCGTGGCCTGGTCCGATGAATCACGATTTCAGTTGGTAAGAGCTGATGGTATTTCGAGTGTGGCGCAGACCCCAAGCGAAGCCATGGACCCAAACTGTCAGCAAGGCACTGTTAAATGCTGGTGGTGGCTCCGTAATGGTGTGGGCTGTTTTTTTTGGCATGGACTTGGTCCTCTGGTGCGACTGGACGGAACATTGACTGGAAATGCTTATGTTCAGCTACTTGGAGATCACTTGCAGCCATTCATGGACTTCATGTACCCAAACAACGATGGGATTTTTATGGATGACAATGCGCCATGTCACCGGGTCACAACTGTTCGCGATTGGTTTGAAGAACATTCTGGAACAATTCCAACGAATGAAAAAAGTGGCCACCTAGATCGCCCGACATGAATTTCATCGAGCCTTTATAAACATCATCGAGAGGTCTGTTCGTGCCCAAAATCCTGCACCATCAACGCTTTCGAATTATGGACGTCTATCGAGACAGCATGGCTCAATATTCCTGTAGAAGACTTCCAACGACTTGTTGAGTCCATGCCACGTCGTGGTTGCGGCACTTCGCCGGGCGAAAGGAGGGCCGACACGATATTAAGATGTATCCCAGGACTTTTGTCACTTCAGTGTATATGATTCGTGTAATATGTATGGATGAATATGATATTAAATTTTCGGAACAGGCTTCATTGAGGTGGCTTTATAAATGCGTTAAATTTCTATATGTACTAACAAATAATACATATATTTACTTTTATTTTATTAACTACAATTGTTGTATTATTTTTCATATTTCTTAGTACTGGAAATAGTCTTTATTTTTCAATGAAAGCAATACGTTTTCACATGTATTCTTTGAGAACATATCTATCGTATAAAATATTTGTCAGAATTTGGTGGACATGCAATTAAATACTTATTAAAATTTGTTAATTTTCCTCTTAGTAAAATAATGTCTTTTTATAATATAGATTTCTATGCATATATAATGTAAGTTAAAGAAACTGTACAATTTAAACACTGGAGCATGGAATATAAATAAAATTAGTTTAAATTGTTGATGTTTCCTTAAAAATATTAAACGAAAAAGAAAAATGAAAAAAGTTTAAATGTCATAAAATATTTTGTTGGCAAATTACAAACAATGCTGTTTATTTTTGAAAACCAAATAAACAAAAACTTTGTTTATTTTGAACTAGGGCATTCAAATTCTCAAAGAATAACAACCAATTTTCTTGAAATAAAACTGCTTTTAAAAATCCACATCCTATCTCAAGAAAAAAAGTCATCTTGTTCACTGACATTTACGGATAACGTCTTTTTCCAACCCTCCAGTTAAGTTATAAGCATTTTCAATGTCCAATGCAAAAAGCCTTTTCTAGCCTATGGGAAATTTAATATACATGCGACACACTCTTTTCCGTACCCTTTACTACGTGGAATACCAAAAATAAAAATAAAAAATGGCGCCCTATTTTGTCCTATTCCTTGCCTTGTTAGACTGTCGCTGTCAACTTTCATTGAGAAATTAGCATAAACATGACAAAACCTCCGAAGGGCGATCCTCGGAAAATCACATTAGCAACTTAATCAGCGACGGCTCTCCCGAAATGGAGAACGATTTCAAAGATTACAGCGTTCGCGGACGGGTGCAAAAGGAAGGTTTTTCCCCTTTGTTGTGAATTGAATTTTGAACGAGATTAAATATATTGTTCAAAAAGTGTTTGCTAAGCAGCAGAGGTCTTGGATGTTTTTCATATGAGATGTGTATGATTCGTATAATATGTATGAATGAATAAATATGAAATTAAATTTTTGAAACATGCTTCAATGCATGTAGATTTATAAATCCATTAAATTTCTGGTATGTGTATTAACAAAGGATACGTTTTTAAATCACGTGCAAATAATAATCATTATGAAATCTTAAAATTTCTGGAATATCCACATGTGCGTGCATTATTACAAATCTAATAGATTATGAAATGTGTAAAAAATTATTTTGAAAAGTATAAATTTAGTAGATTTCTAGACATAACGCACAGAAACTTATGGTATTTTAAATCCTGTAGAGTTTCTGGATACATACACATGTATTGAAAGTTTTAATAGTATAAATTTTGTGAATTTTAATTTTCTTGTACATTTACAATCATAAAACATTTATTTATAATATTTGTGCTTTGGAATATATGCAAATGTATATATCATATATTGTGCGATGTTTTTAGAAATATGAATAGAGATCAGATATATAAGTAACTCATATATTTTCCAAATATTTTTTAATATATTCCCCACTCTACGTAAGTCTGTTGATTTTATCAGTATTCCTTTAACCCTTGTAATGTTTTTGTTACATATTTGAATTGTTTAATTTAGTTTAATTCTTATATTTAGTTTGCGTTATTCATATTCCTATGTACTTCAATATTTGTCTACAATGGTTTTTTGTTGAGACATTAATGATCTTAACCCTGATATGCCTAAATATAAGGGTATGACATTTTGTCACTTTTTTAGAAATATGAATAGAATACAGTAAATCGATATATAAGATAATCATATATTTATACTATATCACCATTCTCCGAAAGTCTCTTGATTTCATCAGTATTTCCTTAGTTCTTCTACTATTTTATGAAACTTATTTAAAATTTTTATTTTAATTTTACTGTTTAATTTTTCAAATTTAGTTTACATTGCTCATATTCTTATGCATTTCTATATTTTCTAAATTAAATATATATATTTTATTTTATTGGGACATTAATGGAATAACCAATCATGCCTAAAGATAAGATTTTGATTGAAGCTTTGCATCACAGTAGTTGTTGATATTTTCAATTGATGGGTATTTCAAAAAAAAAATTATAGTTTAAAAACACTAAAAAACACGCTTTTTTAGAGTTAATCAAACTAAAAATAAAAAATAATTTTATTCTTATGTTAACAATTATGTTTTACTTTTTAGTTTGATTAACACAAAAAGCGCGTGTTTTAGTATTTTTAAACAATAATTTATTTTTACTTTTCAGTTTGATTAACTCTAAAAAGTGTGTTTTAAGTGTTATTAAACTATAAATATTTAAATGAGGTCCGGTACGGAGGACGGGTTAAATTGCTCTTCATAAGTTAAAATAAAATCACTAATCCTTTATATCCTAATCATGATGAGATAATAAACATATCAAAATATTTTATTGTCGTCTGTCCTTGATAAGTCTACAACGTTTAATTAAATCTGATCGCTTAAAGTCTTGAAAATCGAGCCCAAAGAGTCAGTTACAAAAAAAAAAAACATACATTGAAACTACTAAAAGCGTATTTAAAAAGATTTATTACTGTTTTTTATTTCCTTTTATAAGAATCATTCAAAATCAAATATATTTCATTTACTACTTATAGCAAAAAAAAAAAAGCAATTACAGTTGTAACCGAAACTTATTTGTAAGATGGAAAACATCTATTCTGAAGCATTAAGATATTAAATAATTTTTTATACAGTCTTTTTTTTATTTCAGAGAAAGTTTCTGTTCCACGAATCTAAAAAATGTTTTTAAATAAATATTAACATTAGAACATGAATAGTAAGTACACTACCAAAATTGTTTTTCTTTTATTTTTAACAGAAAAATAAAATGCTATAATATCATGTTTCTTCAATAATAATTCTTGAAAAAAATCTTATCGATTTACAAAAAAATAAAATCATAATTCGATTAAAATAAAATGAAAAATATTTTTTTATGAGAAAAATACCATTATGATTGATTATTCACAAATATGAACCTGTTTGATTTGTTTATAATATTATTTTTATCATAAAGCTTCTTAATAAATAACAGTAATTCGTTTATAAATAAATAACATGTAATCAATCTTTATTAAAACAAAATCAAAATGTGAGATAAAAACCTTTTTTAAGCCTTTTATTATTACAAAAATTATTTGCATCATCTGATTATGACTGATTAATTGCCAAATATTAACCTGCTTGATTTGTTTACTATATTAGGGCATCGTAAAACCTCTTAATAAATAACAAAATTTCATCTTTTTAAGTAAAAAAGGAACAACTATAAATTTTTATTATAAGAAAATCAATTGAAAGATATAAACCTTATGCCTTTTATTATTAAAAAAATTGTATTGCACCATCTTTTTATGATTAATTGCCAAATATTAACATGTTCAATTTCCGTACCATATTATACCTTCGTAAAACCTCTTAATAAATAACTAATTCGTTTATAAGTAAATAAAATACAATCAATCTTTATTAAAAAAAAAAATCAAATGTGAGATAAAAACATTATGCCTTTTATGATTACAATAAATATATTGCATCATCTTATGATTGCTAAGTATAATGCACGAGATTACACTAATGAACACTAAAAAATTGATGATTTGTTAGCTTTCCTGAAAAACGATTAGCACTATAAGAAAAAAGCAGTTTCCACCTTTTTCTTGTAATGCGGCCAAACAAAAATTAAAGAAAACAAAGAATTCCCAAAGAATCATAAAGTTCGTTGTGTTTTTAGGAGACAAGGAGATTATCAAGGAAATTTAGTGTGAGGCATAATCAATAATAGTAGAAGTAACTGGCAATGTGGTTATTTCCTGTCTTGTAATTTTTAATCAGATATCTATTTAACAGAAAGCTTGATTCACAGATGTAAAATAAATTTTAAATTACAGATTTATACCTAAATTTTGTTAAGATTATTATCCTACATTTATTAAAATTAATATCCTATAGTTATTAAGATTAATATCGTATAGTTATTAAGATTAAGATTGATTAAGATTAATATAGGACACTAACATTTTGGCTGTTAATAGTACACAAAGATTAATAATTTCGATTACATAATTAACGAATGTTACATAGTTAATTAATTTTCATATAATTAATAAATTGGAAATATTTAAATAATTTTCAAATAATTAATAAATTGGAAATATTTAATTAATTTTCAAATAATTAATAAATTGGAAATATTTAATTAATTTTCAAATAATTAATAAATTTACAAATATTTAATTAATTTTCAAATAATTAATAAAATTGGAAATATTTAATTAATTTTCAAATAATTAATAAATTGGAAATATTTAATTAATTTTCAAATAATTAATAAATTGGAAATATTTAATTAATTTTCAAATAATTAATAAATTGGAAATATTTAATTAATTTTTCAAATAATTAATAAATTGGAAATATTTAATTAATTTTCATATAATTAATAAATTGGTCATAGTCAATAAATTTTCATATAGTTAATAATTGGACATAATCTGATATTAATAAATTGGACATAGTCAATTAAATTTTCATTTAGTTAATAAATTGGACATAATCATATAATTAATAAATTGGACATAGTTAATAAATTTTCATGTATTATAATAAATTGGGCATTTTCATGTAATTGATAAATTGAACATTTTATATAATTAATAAATTGGGCATAGTTAATTAAATTTCATATAATTATTTAATAGGGACTTAATTAAATTTCCGTACCATTATTATAGGACGATAATTAATTTTCATATAATTAATTCGTTTATAAGTAAATAAAATCCAATCAATCTTTATTAAAACAAAATCAAATATGAGAAAAAAACTTTAGCCTTTTATTATCACAAAAATTTATGTTGCATCATCTTATGATTGCTAAGAATAATGCACGATATTACACTAATGAACTCATTGATGATTTGTTAGCTTTCGCGAGAAACGATTAGCAATATAAGAACAGAAGCAGTTTACACCTTTTTCTTGTAATGTGGCCAAATAAAAATCTAAGAAAACAAACAAAGAATTCCCAAAGGATCATAAAGTTCTTTGTGTTTTTAGGGGATAATGGAGATTATCAGGGAAATTTAGTGTGAGGCGTAATCATTAATAGTAGAGGATACAGGCAATGTGGTTATACCTTATCTTGTACTTTTTAATCATATATCTATTTAATAGAATACTTGACTAATAGATGCAAAATAAATTTTAAATTATAAATTCCACACATAAGATTTATTAAGGAATAAAGATATCAATATAGGATACTAGCATTGTGAATGTTAATAGAATTAAAAGATAAATAAACTGGATTAAATAACTAGTAAATTGGGCATAGTTAGCTAATTTTCATATTAATAAACTGGATGGTTAATTTTTCGTATAATTAAAAAACTGAAGGGTTAATTAAATTTCATAATTAAAAAACTGGATAGTTAATTAAATTTCGTATAATTAAAAAACTGGATAGTTAATTAAATTTCGTATAATTAAAAAACTGGATAGTTAATTAAATTTCGTATAATTAAAAAACTGGATAGTTAATTAAATTTCGTTTAATTAATAAACTGAATAGCTAATTAGATTTCATATAATTAATAAACTGGATAGTTAATTAATTTCCATATAATTAATAAACTGGACATAGTTAATTATTTTCTTATAATTAATAAATTGGATGTATTAAATTTATATAATAAGCAAATAAATTTAAATAATTTATTATAAATTAAATAAATTTATTTAGATAAATTTATACAAATTCTACATTATAAATAAACTAATATTATTATAATTTATAGCATGCATTCATAAGACAAAATCAAACATAATAAAAATTTCAATTATTTATTTTTTTATTTCATTAATATAATATTACTGACAAAAAAAAAAAAATTATGAGTAAAATTGTTAAAATTGTTAACTTCTAGATCTATGCAATCATTATAATAACTCTGTTTTTTTGCTGTTGTGTAGAACTAAAAAAATCCGTACTTTATATCAGGTATTAAATATTATATCAAATTAAGGCAATCTATGAAGTTGAAATATAAAATTTTTTATACAACTTTGTATACCATTTATTAAATTTTAATTCTCTTTTTATCAACTTTGTATTCATTTTATTTATCTTGTAATTGAAGTTAAAATGATTTTTTTTTTAAATCTTTTTTAATTACTTTATCTATGTAAAAATTAGTTAAAAAACATTTACATACTAAATTTTTACCTTTACAAACTACTTAAATAATAACTATTTTAAAAAGTAAAATTATAATTATTATAATCCATGTCAAAATATACAAATTAAAAAAACTATATTTAAGCAAATTTCAATTTTTTTCCTAAATTTTATTTAAAACTAAAATTCTGTATAATAATATATACATTAAGGAAATATATATAAATTGATAAAATTTCTAACATCTATGCACTCAAATTAAATTCGTAAAATGCATTAATTAAAATTAATACCTATTAAGTAAATGGTACATCATTAATCATTTAAGTTAGCTTCATAAATCTCACGAGAATTTCTCGTAAAAAGGCAGCCATGGGTTTTTAATACGTAAAAAAGTATCTTTAATTCATACAAGGTTGGATTATTTGAATAGAAGTAATTAATTAAATTATGTGTAATTACAAAATTTAGTTCAGACACTCACAAGTTCATTTAACAAGGAATTATTCAGTGAATTACAAATATTTCGCTAACTACTTTTATAAATGGATTAAATATTTTAATCCAGAAATATTCTTTTTTTCATATTTAATTACTATTTATTCTAATTTACTCAAGTTTTTATTTGATTAAAAAATGAAACTTCTAATTAAGTCGTTTTATAATTCAGTATTTTCGTAATTTTTTAGTTTTAAATGTTTTAAACGATTATAATTATGTGTATTTAAAAAAAAAATGTTTAACTTTATACATGAATTATTTTTAAATATTTCAATATGTGTAACATGTTTTTTTCAATTACTCTGCAGGGAAACATATATTTTATTTTGAATAATTTAGACATACACATTATTTATCATTAAATTGAATTGGCCTTTGCTAAAATTCTTTATGTATGAAGAATAAATAAATTATCAAATTCATTGTAAAAGAACTAGATTAACTCGACTATTTTATAATTTATCAAATAGATAAGCACATTTGGATTATTTTAAATCTGTATTAATTTTTTTTATCATTTTACGTTTTAACAATTTACAAAACATTAAATTTAAATTTTATTGAACCAAATATTGTAACATGCAATAATTTTTATAGAAAATATTTTAATTCAAAATATTATTCAAAATTTGATTATTTAGTTATTTATAGATTTAATTATTATTATTCATATGCAAATTTAAGTCGGCGTTGCGTAATTGGTTGCAATATATTATTATATTTCTATTTAATGCAGTAAAATATGAATTATATTTTCATCTCATGATTATTTAAATAATACTTCATAAATTTTCAAATAACATATTTATAAATAATTCCTTGATCATTAATGTAAGATCTAATTTCGACTTTTTACAATTTAAAAGTTAAAAATTAATTAGAAATTAAAAATATATATAAAGATTTCAATGTTTTAATGGAAAAAAAAAATATTCATTTTATTGTTTTTCATATTCAATTAAGAATTTCTTCATAATTATTAGAAATAACTATTTATAAATATATTACTCATTTATCAATTCAATACGTCATTATTTATAAATATATCATTCCTTAACAATTTAATATCTCATTATGACATTTTTATAAATTTTTGAAAAAAAAATTCATAGCATTGTTCATCTTTTGCCACACTTATTCTTCTTATTATTTAAATTTTAAAGAGACCTGATGGCCGAATGGCTAGCGCTCTGGCGTTCGGTACCACAGGTATCGGGTTCAAATCCCGGCGTTGATCATGGATGTGTGTAGTGGTTTGGAATCCACTTTAAACCGTAGGTCCCGGTCCTAACAGGATCGTAGAGCGATGCGGGGGGCTTTGTTACTCCGCGTCCGTGGCTCCACCATCAGTTACACGCTCCCCTGGGTAATGCAAAAGTGAGTAACATCGGCGTAGCCTTATGGCGAACGATCTCACGGTCTGTTGCCAGCTGCACTAGGGGAAAAAAATTTAAATTTAAAAATATATTTGACGAAATGTCTCCCGTATATAGCTTCCAGAACTTATCAAATCTTTCCACTCATTAAATAATAAAAATAATAAAAGTTGTTCACTTGAACATATGATTAAACTAATCAAATTATTTATTTAAAAATAAAATTATTATTACAAAAAAAATGCATAGGTTAATAATTGAAGACAACAGTTCGGTTGATGAATTTAGAGATTAACTCATTACAAAGGGTGAAATTTTAATAATCGTGGAATGCAAATTACAATAGCTCAGATTATAGTGATTGTTTACTTTTGAAAAAGTGTCTTGCATATAAGCTTCGAGACTTGCTCTAATCTTTTCCGATGATTAAATATATAAAATATAAAGTTGTTCACTTGAACGTATAGTAGAGTAACCAAATTATTTACTTAAAAATAAAATTATTACCAAAAAATAACACGTTAATAATTGGAGACAGCAATTCAAATTAATTGAGAGATGAATTAGCTTACAAAAGGAAGAAAATTTCAATAATGGTGAAATGCAAATTATAATAGCTCAGATTATAGTGATTGTTTACTTTCAAAAAATAGGCTTATCTATATAAGCTTCGGAGACTTATCTAATCCTTTCTCATGAATAAATAATGAAAATAAACCTCATTAATTTGAGCTATTATAATTTGCATTTCACCATTATTTAGAAATTTCTCCTTTGTAAGCAATTCATCTCTCAATTAAGCAATTGCTATCTTCAGTGTCCACATGGCTAATGTATTTTTAAGTAATGAGCTTGTCTACTATACGTTCAAGAAGTATTCTTTTTATATTGTATTTGTCATCCGGAAAAGGTAGATAGAGTGCAGGGCACTTTTCAAAAGTAACAATCGCACTGTCTGAGCTGACAACAGAGGTCTTGCATTCCACATTGACAAGAACCTTTACTTAGCTGAGTTGTCATTCATCAGCTGAACTGTTATGGCTTCAATTATAACTATGCATTTTTTGTAATAATATTAATTTTTGACTTTTTAAATAAATATTTGATTGGTTTAATCGCTGCTGTTCAAGTGGACTGGCACGGCCAACATTATTTGGTGGAAAAAGCGGATGGCCGGGGAGGCATTCGTGTTTGCCTGCACCCCAGGGTAGAATTTTTCTAGTGCGGCTGCTGAAGCTGCCGTGATCGCCGCAAGACGCCGTATTCGTACCCAGGAGGCATTGGCGATGATAAGCACCACGGTACAGGCTATTCCCTCTTCCTGAACCGAGACCTACGGTGTGGATTTACAGCTCCATGATCCAACACCAAGTTGAGCCCGATACCTGTGGTACCGGAACGCCAGAGCGCTAGCCATTCGGTCATCAGGCCCCTTTAAAATTTAAATAATAAGAAGAATATGTGGTAAAAGATGAACAATGTTATGAATTTTTTTTTTCGAAATTCTTTAAAAGAATGTCATAATGAGATATTAAATTGTTAAGAATGATATATTTATAAAAAATGACGTATTGAATTGATAATGAATAATATATTTATAAATATTTATTTCTTATAATTATGAAAAAATTCTAATTGTATATGAAAAGAAATGATTTTTTAAGTTCTATTTTTCATTAAAAACATTGAAATCTGAATATATTTTTTTAATTTCTAATTTTTTTTAAGTTTTAAATTAAAAAAGTCGAAATTAGATCTAACATTAATGATCAAGGAATTATTTATAAATATTTATTTCGAAAAATGTATCAAGTAATATTTAAACAATCATGAGATGAAAAATAATTCAATTCATATTTTATTGCATAAATAGAAATATATAATAATATATTGCAACCAATTACGCAACGCCGAATTAAATTTGCATATGAATAATAATAATAATTTATAAATAAATAATCAAATTTTGAATAATATTTGAATTAAAATATTTGCTAGAAAATTATTGCATGTTACAATATTTGGTTCAATAAAATTTAAATTTAATGTTTTGTAAATTGTTAGAGCGCAAATGATAAAAATATTAATACAGATTTGAAATATTCCAAATGTGCTTATTATTTTGATAAATTATAAAAATAGTCGAGTTAATCTGTTTTTTTTACAATGAATTTGATAATGAATTCTTTTCATACATAAAGAATTTCTAGTAAAGGGCAATTCAATTTAATGATAAATAATGTCTAAATTATTCCAAATATATATATGTTTCCCCTGCAGAATAATTGAAGAAAAACATGTTACACATATTGAAATATTTAAAAAAATAATTCATGTATAAAAGTTAAACATTTTTTTTAAATACGCATAATTAGAATCGTTTAAAACATTTAAAACTGTAAAAAATTACGGAAAATACTGAATTATAAAACATCTTAATCAGAAGTTTCATTTTCTAATCAAATAAAAACTTGGTAAATTAGAATAAATAGTAATTAAATATGAAAAAAATATTTCGGATTAAAATATTTAATCCATTTATAAAGGTAGTTAGCGAAATATTTGTAATTCACTGAATCATTCCTTTTTAAATGAACTTGTGAGTGTCTGAACTAAATTTTTAATGACACATAATTTAATTAATACTTCTATTCAAATAATCCAACCTTGTATGAATTAAAGATACTTTTTTACGTATTAGCCCATGGCTGCCCTTTTTTTTTAATTCCTCGTGAGATTTATGAAGCTAACTTAAAATGATTAATGATGTACCATTTACTTAATAGGTATTAATTTTACCATTAATTATTTTACGAATTTAATTTGAGTGCATAGATATATATAAATTGATAAAATTTCTAACATTTCATTAATGTATATATTATTATACATACTTTTAGTTTTAAAAAAATTTAGGAAAACAATTGAAATTTGCTTATATAATAATTTTTTTAAATTTGTATATTTTGACATGGATTATAATAATCATAATTTTACTTTTTAAATAGTTATTATTTAAGTAGTTTGTAAAGGTGAAAATTTAGTATAATAAATGTTTTAACTAATTTCATATATAAACTAATTAAAAAGACATTTTAAACAAAAAATTCATTTTAACTTCAATTACAAGGTAAATAAATGAATACAAAGTTGTAATAATAATTTAAAATAATTTAATAAATGGTATACAAAGTTGTATAAAAAATTTATAATTCAACTTCAAAGGTGTCTTAATTTGATATATTTAATACCTGATATAAAGGTTTTTTTTACCTCTACAACAGCTAAAAACAGAGTTATTATAATGATTGCATAGATCTAGAAGTTAACTTAATAATTTTACTCATACATTTTTTTTGTCAGTAATATTATATTAATGAGATAAAAAAAAATAATTGGAAATTTTTATTATGTTTGATTTTGTCTTATGAATGCATGCTATAAATTATAATAATATTAGTTTATTTATATGTATGAATAGATTTTGTCATTGCATATTATATAAATGTAATACATTCAATTTATTAATATATGAAAAATAATAACTATGTCCAGTTTATTCATTATATGAAAATAATTAACTATGTCCAGTTTATTCATTATATGAAATCTACCTAGCTATCAAATTTATTACATACGAAATTTATTTAACAGTTTTTTAATTATACGAAAGTAGTTTTTCCAGTTTTTTAATTATAATGAAATTAATTAACTATCCAGCTTTGTAATTACACGAAATTTAATTAACCATCCAGTTTATTAATATGAAAAAATTAGTTAACTATACCCAATTTACTAATTATTTAATCCAGTTTATTTATCTTTTAATTCTATTAACATTCACAATGCTAGTATTCTATATTGATATCTTTATTCCTTAATAAATCTTATGTATGGAAGTTATAATTTAAAAATTTATTTTTGCATCTATGATTCCAATATTCTATTAAATAGATATCTGATTAAAAAGTACAAGATAAGGTATAACCACATTGCCTGTATCCTTTACTATTAATGATTACGTCTCACACTAAATTTCCTTGATAATCTCCCTTGTTCTCCTAAAAACACAAAAGAACCTTATGATCCTTTTTGGGGGAATTCTTTGTTTTCTTTTAGATTTTTATTTCGCCACATTACAAGAAAAAGGTGTAAACTGCTTCTGTTCTTATATTGCTAATCGTTTCTCGCGAAAGCTAACAAATCATCAATGAGTTCATTAGTGCAATCTGCATTATACTTAGCAATCATAAGATGCTGCAATAAATTTTTTATAATAATAAAAGGCATAATGTTTTTATCTCACATTTGATTTTGTTTTTTAATAAAAGATTGATTGTACTGTTATTTACTTATAAACGAATTAATTATATGAAAATTAATTATCGTCCTACTAATTAATTATATGGAATTTAATTAAGTCCCTATTAAATAATTATATGAAATTTAATTAACTATGTCCAATTTATCAATTACATGAAAATGCCCAATTTATCAATTACATGAAAATGCCCAATTTATCAATTACATGAAAATTTATTAACTATGTCCAATTTATTAATTATATGAGTATGTCCAATTTATTAACTATATGAAAAATTATTGACTATGACCAATTTATTAATTATATGAAAATTAATTAAATATTTCCAATTTATTAATTATTTGAAAATTAATTAAATATTTCCAATTTATTAATTATTTGAAAATTAATTAAATATTTCCAATTTATTAATTATTTGAAAATTAATTAAATATTTCCAATTTATTAATTATTTGAAAATTAACTATATCCAATTTATTAATTATATGAAAATTAATTAACTATGTAACATTTGTTAATTATGTAATCGAAATTATTAATCTTTGTGTACTATTAACAGCCAAAATGTTGAGTGTCCTATATTAATCTTAATCAATCTTAATCTTAATAACTATACGATATTAATCTTAATAACTATAGGATATTAATCTTAATAACTATAGGATATTAATCTTAATAAATGTAGGATAATAATCTTAACAAAATTTAGGTATAAATCTCTCGCAATTTAAAATTTATTTTACATCTGTGAATCAAGCTTTCTGTTAAATAGATATCTGATTAAAAAATTACAAGATAGGGAATAACCACATTGCCAGTTACTTCTACTATTATTGATTATGCCTCACACTAAATTTCCTGATAATCTCCCTTGTCTCCTAAAAACACAACGGACTTTATGATTCTTTGTTTTCTTTACTTTTTGTTTGGCCGCATTACAAGAAAAAGGTGGAAACTGCTTCTTTTCTTATAGTGCTAATAGTTTCTCGCGAAAGCTAACAAATCATCAAAGTGTTCATTAGTGTAATCTCGTGCATTATACTTAGCAATCATAAGATGATGCAATATATTTATTGTAATCATAAAAGGCATAATGTTTTTATCTCACATTTGATTTTGTTTTAATAAAGATTGATTGTATTTTATTTACTTATAAACGAATTACCGTTATTTATTAAGAGGTTTTACGAAGGTATAATATGGTACGGAAATTGAACATGTTAATATTTGGCAATTAATCATAAAAGATGGTGCAATACAATTTTTTTTAATAATAAAAGGCATAAGGTTTATATCTTTCAATTGATTTTGTTTTAATAAAGATTGATAATTGTTTATTTACTTAAAAAGGAAATTTTGTTATTTATTAAGAGGTTTTACGATGCAATAATATAGTAAACAAAACAAGCAGGTTAATATTTGGCAATTAATCAATCAGTCATAATCAGATAATGCAATAAATTATTTGTAATAATAAAAGCATGATGATTTTTCTCACATTTGATTTTGTTATGATAAGGATTTATTGTATTTTATTTACTTATAAACGAATTATTGTTATTTTTCAAGAAGCTTTACGATAAAATAATATTATAAAAGAAACCAAACAGTTTAATATTCTGCAATTAATCAATCATAATGGTATTTTTCTCAGAATATATTTTTCATTTTATTTTAATCTGAATTATGATTTCATTTTTTTTTGTAAATCGATTTTTTTTTTGAATTATTATTGAAGAAACATGATACGCGTAGCATTTTATTTTTCTGTTAAAAAGAAAGGAAAAAGCAGTTTGGTAGTTTACTTACTATTCATGTTCTATTGTTAATATTTATTTAAAAAAATTTTATATTCGTGGAACAGAAGCTTTCTCTGAAATAGAAAAAAAAAGACTGTATGCAAAAAACTATTTAATATCTTAATGCTTCAGAATAAATGTTTTCCATCTTACAAATAAGTTTCGGTTACAACTGCAAATTGCTTTTTTTAAATGCTGAGTATAAGTAGTAAATAAAGTATATTTGTTTGAATGCGTTCTTATAAAAGGAAATAAAAAACAGTAATAAATCATTTTTAAATAGGCTTTTAGTAGTTTCACCTGTATGTTTTTTTTTCTGTAACTGACTCTTTGGGCTCGATTTTGCCCTACTTTAAGCGCTCAGATTTAATTTAAACGTTGTAGACTTATCAAGGACAGACGACAATAAAATATTTTGATATGTTTATTATCTCATCATGATTAGTATCGCCAGGATTAGTTTCCCATTACATTCATACATTAATTTTCTCGTCAGTAATTTTATTCTTATGTTAACAATTATTTTTTACTTTTAGTTTGATTAACTCTAAAAGCGTGTTTTTTAGTTTTTTTTTTTTTTAACTATAATATTTAAATGAGGTCCCGGTACGAAGGACTGGAACTATAGTTCTTACAATAATTGCATTGTGAGTAAAACAAAGGCTAAATGCGAATATGTCGAGCCAGCCATGATTCAAACAGGGAATCTCCTGATCCGTAGTCAGGCGAGTTATTCGTTGTGCCGCTGTCCCACGTAGGTTTGAATGTCTTAGGTACTTTCATTCTGCATGGTTAAATTGCTC
Source organism: Caerostris extrusa (assembly GCA_021605095.1). Lineage (NCBI taxonomy): Eukaryota > Metazoa > Arthropoda > Arachnida > Araneae > Araneidae > Caerostris > Caerostris extrusa. The sequence continues at coordinate 7,579 of BPLR01017063.1, read as the reverse complement.
TTCTTAAGTTAAAATAAAATCACTAATCCTGGCGATCCTAATCATGACGAGATGAAAAACTTATCAAAATATTTTATTGTCGTCGGTCCTTGATACCCTTCCTTCAAATTAAATCTGATCGCTTAAAGTAAGGCAAAATCGAGTCCAAAGAGTCAGTTACAAACAAACATATAGGTGAAACTAATAAAAGCGTATTAAAAAAGTGACAAAATGGCATAACCTTATCTTTAGGCATACCGGGTAAGATCATTAATGTCTCAACAAAAACCATTGTAGACAAATATTGAAGTACATAAGAATATGAATAACGCAAACTAAATATAAAAATTAAACTAAATTAAACAATTAAAATATGTAACAAAACATTACAAGGGTTAAAGGAATACTGATAAAATCAACAGACTTACGTAGACTGGGGATATATTATAAATATTTGGAAAATATATGAGTTACTTATATATCTGATCTCTATTCATATTTCTAAAACATCGCACAATATAATGATATATACATTTGCATATATTCCAAAGCACAAATATTATAAATAAATGTTTTATGATTGTAAAAGTACAAGAAAATTAAAATTCACAAAATTTATACTATTATGCTCACTTTCAATGCATGTGTATGTATCCTGAAACTCTACAGGATTTAAAATACCATAAGTTTCTGTGTGTTATGTCTAAAAACTACTAAATTTATACTTTTCAAAATTATTTTTATACATTTTATAATTATAAGATTTGGGAATAATGCACGCACATGTGGATATTCAGAAATTTTAAGATTTCATAATGATTATTATTTGCACATGATTTCAAAAACGTATCCTTTGTTAATACACATACCAGAAATTTAATGGATTTATAAATCTACATGCATTGAAGCATGTTTCAAGAATTTAATTTCATATTTATTCATTCATACATATTATACGAATCATACACATCTCATATGAAAAACATCCAAGACCTCTGCTGCTTAGCAAACACTTTTGAACCGTCTATTTAATCTCGTTCAAAATTCAATTCACAACAAAGGGGAAAAACCTTCCTTTTTGCACCCGTTCGCGAAAGCTGTAATCTTTGAAATCGTTCTCCATTTCGGGAGAGCCGTCGCTGACTACGTTGCTAATGTGATTTTCTGAGGCTCTGGGATCGCCCTTCGGAGGTTTTTGTCATGTTTATGCTAATTTCTCAATGAAAGTTGACAGCGACATTCTAACAAGGCAAGGAATACGACAAAATGCGACGCCACTTTTATTTATTTTTTGGTGTTCCACGTAGTAAAAGGTGAGGAAAAAGAGTGTGTCCCATGCATATTAAATTTCCCATAGGCTAGAAAAGGCTTTCTGCATTGGACATTGAAATGGCTTATAATTTAACTGGAGGTTTGGAAAAGACGTTATCCGTAAATGACAGTGAACAAGATGATAATTTTTTTCTTATTTTCGGTAGGATGGGGATTTTTAAAAGTAATTTTATTTGAAAAAAATTGCTTGTTATTCTTTTGAGAATTTTAATACCCCAGTTCAAAAGGAAACGAAGTTTTTATGGTTTCCAAAAATAAACAGCATTTGTTTGTAATTTGACAAGAAAATAGTTTATGCCATTTTAACTTCTCCATTTTCATTCTTGTTTAACATTTTAAGGAAACATCAACAGTTTAAACTAATTTCGTTTATATTGCATTATCTTAAGTTTACATTTTATAGTTTCTATAACCTCTATACATGAGACGTTACATGCATACATGACTCTAGAATGAGACGTTTCTTTAAAAAAGTTGAAAATTAACAAATTCTGTAATAAGTGACTGATTGCATGTACACTTATTTCTGTTTTTACACGATGGAGAAGAATATGTGTAAAAATATTCTAGAATAAACATATATAGACAGAATTCCCGATGAATGCGTTTAAATCAAATTATTACATATATTGAAAAATACAAGATTGGTGGCAGTCCTTAAAAATCAGCAAAAATAGTGCATTAAATATAATAGTTATAAAAATAAAAGTATAACTGAATTTTACCTCCATAAAACTGCAATGAGACATTACATTAATGGCAGAAAAATTAACACATTCTGCAATAAGTAATTAATTGCCTTTATAACTAATTATGCTTTTACACGATAGATATGTTCCGGTAGAATAAGTGTAAAAATGTATATTGCATCTATTAGAAAATAAAAGATTGCTTGCAAACAAAAAATAATATTATAAAAATAATAGTGATAGAAATAAAATTAAATATGTGTATCCTTTGTTAGTACATATACCAGAAATTTAATGGATTTCTGAAGTCACATGCATTGTAGCATATTTCAAGAATTTAATTTCCTATTCCTCCATACACACACATCTACTATTAAACACATCCAAAACTTCCTGCTTAGCAAACACTTTTTGAACCATATATTTAATCTCGTTCAAAATTCCATTCACAGCAACTGGGAAAAACCTTCCTTTTTACACCCTTTCCCGAATGTTCTCCATTTCGGGAGAGTCGTCGCTGATTACGTTGCTAATGCGATTTTCCGAGGCTCTGATCGCCCTTCGGAGGTTTTTGTCATGTTTATGCTAATTTCTCAATGAAAGTTGACAGCGACATTCTAACAAGGCAACGAATTCGACAAAATGCGACGCCATTTTTTATTTTTTAATTTTTTGGTGTTACACTTAGTAAAGGGTGCGGAAAAAGAGTGTGTCCCATGCATATTAAATTTCCCATAGGCTATTATAATGATTGCATAGATCTAGAAGTTAACTTTAATACTTTACTCATACATTTTTTTGTCAGTAATATTATATTAATGAGATAAAAAAATAAATAATTGGAAATTTTTATTATGTTTGATTTTGTCTTATGAATGCATGCTATAAATTATAATAATATTAGTTTATTTATAAGTATGAATATATTTTGTTATTGCTTATTATATAAATTGAATACATTCGATTTATTAATTATAAGAAAATAATTAACTATGTCCAGTTTCTTAATTATATGGAAACTAATTAACCATCCAGTTTTTTAATTATATGAAATCTAATTAGCTATCGAATTTATTAAGTATACGAAATTATTTAACTATCCAATTTTTTAATTATACGAAATTTAATTAACCATGCAGTTTATTAATATGAAAATTAGTTAACTATACCCAATTTACTAATTATTTAATCCAGTTTATTTATCTTTAATTCTATTAACATTCACATTGCTAGTATCCTATATTGATATCTTTATTCCTTAATAAATCTTATGTACGGAAGTTATAATTTAAAAATTTATTTTGCACCCATGATTCAAATATTCTATTAAATAGATATATGATTAAAAAAGTACAAGATAAGGTATAACCACATTGCCTGTATCCTCTACTATTAATGATTACGCCTCACACTAAATTTCCCTGATAATCTCCCCCTTGTCTCCCAAAAACACAACGAACTTTATGATTCTTTGGAATTCTTGTTTTCTTTAATTTTTTGTTTGGCCGCATTACAAGAAAAAGGTGGAAACCGCTTCTTTTCTTATATTGCTAATCGTTTCTCGCGAAAGCTAACAAATCATCGAAGTGTTCATTAGTGTAATCTCGTTCGTTATACTTTAGCAATCATAAGAGGATGCAACATATTTATTGTAATAATAAAAGGCATAATGTTTTTATCTCACATTTGATTTTGTTTTAATAAAGATTGATTGTATTTTATTTACTTATAAACGAAATTACCGTTATTTATTAAGAGGTTTTACGAAGATATAATATGGTACGGAAATTGAACATGTTAATATTTGGCAATTAATCATAAAAAGATGGTGCAATACAATTTTTTTAATAATAAAAGGCATAAGGTTTATATCTTTCAATTGATTTTGTTATAATAAAGATTGATAATTGTTTATTTACTTAAAAAGGAAATTTTGTTATTTATTAAGAGGTTTTACGATGCAATAATACAGTAAACAAATCAAGCAGGTTAATATTTGGCAATTATTCAATCAGCCATAATCAGATGATGCAATCAATTATTGTTAATAATAAAAGGCATAATGATTTTATCTCACATTTGATTTTGTTATGATAAGGATTTATTGTATTTTAATTACTTATAAACGAATTATTGTTATTTATCAAGAAGCTTTACGATAAAATAATATTACAAACAAATAAAACAGAATAATATTCTGCAGTTAATCAATCATAATGGTATTTTTCTCAGAAAATATTTTTCATTTTATTTTAATCTGAATTATGATTTTATTTTTTTTGTAAATCGATAAGATTTTTTGAATTATTATTGAAGAAACATGATACGCGTAGCATTTTATTTTTCTGCTAAAAAGAAAGGAAAAACTGTTTGGTAGTGTACTTACTATTCATGTTCTATTGTTAATATTTATTTAAAAAAAATTTAGATTCGTGGAACAGAAACTTTCTCTGAAATAATAAAAAAGACTGTATGCAAAAATATTTAATATCTTAATGCTTCAGAATAAATGTTTTCCATCTTACAAATAAGTTTCGGTTACAACTGCAAATTGTTTTTTTAAATGCTGAGTATAAGTAGTAAATAAAGTATATTTGTTTGAATGCGTTCTTATAAAAGGAAATAAAAAACAGTAATAAATCATTTTTAAATAGGCTTTTAGTAGTTTCACCTGTATGTTTTTTTTTTCTGTAACTGACTCTTTGGGCTCGATTTTGCCCTACTTTTAAGCGCTCAGATTTAATTTAAACGTTGTAGACTTATCATGACAGACGACAATAAAATATTTTGATATGTTTATTATCTCATCATGATTAGTATCGCCAGGATTAGTTCCCATTACATTCATACATTAATTTTCTCGTCAGTAATTTTATTCTTATGTTAACAATTATTTTTTACTTTTTAGTTTGATTAACTCTAAAAGCGTGTTTTTTAGTTTTTTTTTTTTTTTTTTAACTATAATATTTAAATGAGGTCCCGGTACGAAGGACTGGAACTATAGTTCTTACAATAATTGCATTGTGAGTAAAACAAAGGCTAAATGCGAATATGTCGAGCCAGCCATGATTCAAACAGGGAATCTCCTGATCCGTAGTCAGGCGAGTTATTCGTTGTGCCGCTGTCCCACGTAGGTTTGAATGTCTTAGGTACTTTCATTCTGCATGGTTAAATTGCTCTTCTTAAGTTAAAATAAAAATCACTAATCCTGGCGATCCTAATCATGACGAGATGAAAACTTATCAAAATATTTTATTGTCGTCGGTCCTGATACCCTTTCCTTCAAATTAAATCTGATCGCTTAAAGTAAGGCAAAATCGAGTCCAAAGAGTCAGTTACAAACAAACATATAGGTGAAACTAATAAAAAGCGTATTAAAAAGTGACAAAATGGCATAACCTTATCTTTAGGCATACCGGGTAAGATCATTAATGTCTCAACAAAAAAAATATTGTAGACAAATATTGAAGTACATAAGAATATGAATAACGCAAACTAAATATAAAAATTAAACTAAATTAAACAATTAAAATATGTAACAAAACATTACAAGGGTTAAAGGAATACTGATAAATCAACAGACTTACGTAGACTGGGGATATATTATAAATATTTGGAAAATATATGAGTTACTTATATATCTGATCTCTATTCATATTTCTAAAACATCGCACAATATAATGATATATACATTTGCATATATTCCAAAGCACAAACATTATAAATAAATGTTTTATGATTGTAAATGTACAAGAAAATTAAAATTCACATAATTTATACTATTATGCTCACTTTCAATACATGTATGTATCCCGAAACTCTACACGATTTAAAATACCATAAGTTTCGTGCGTTATGTCTAGAAATCTACTAAATTCAAAATAATTTTTACACATTTCATAATCTATTAGATTTGTAATAATGCATGCACAAGTGGATATTCCAGAAATTTTAAGATTTCATAATGATTATTACTTGCACGTGATTTCAAAAAACGTATCCTTTGTTAATACACGTACCAGAAATTTAATGGATTTATAAATCTACATGCATTGAAGCATGTTTCAAGAATTTAATTTCATATTTATTCATTCATTCATATTATACGAATCATACACATCTCATATGAAAACATCCAAGACCTCTGCTGCTTAGCAAACACTTTTTGAACTGTCTATTTAATCTCGTTCAAAATTCAATTCACAACAAAGGGGAAAAAACATTCTTTTGCACCCGTCCGCGAACGCTGTAATCTTTGAAATCATTCTCCATTTCGGGTGAGCCGTCGCTGATTACGTTGCTAATGTGATTTCCGAGGATCGCCTTTCGGAGGTTTTTGTCATGTTTATGCTAATTTCTCAAATGAAAGTTGACAGCGACAGTCTAACAAGGCAAGGAATACGACAAAAAAGGCGCCATTTTTATTTTTATTTCTTGGTATTCCACGTAGTAAAGGGTACGGAAAAGAGTGTGTCGCATGCATATTAAATTTCCCATAGGCTAGAAAAGGCTTTTTGCATTGGACATTGAAATGGTTTATAATTTAACTGGAGGGTTGAAAGACGTTACCCGTAAATGACAGTGAACAAATGATAATTTTTTTCTTATTTTCGGTAGGACGTGGATTTTTAAAATCAATTTTATTTGAAGCAAATTGCTTGTTATTCTTTGAGAATTTTAATACCCCAGTTCAAAAGGAAACGAAGTTTTTATGGTTTCCAAAAATACTCAGCATTTGTTTGTAATTTGACAAGAAAATAGTTTATGCCCTTTTAACTTCTCCATTTTCATTCTTGTTTAACATTTTAAGGAAACATCAACAGTTTAAACTAATTTCTGTTTATATTGCATTATCTTAAGTTTACATTTTATAGTTTCTATAACCTCTATACATGAGACGTTACATGCATACATGACTCTAGAATGTGACGTTTCTTTAAAAGTTGAAAATTAACAAATTTTGTAATAAGTAATTGATTGCATGTACACTTATTTCTGTTTTTACACGATGGAGAAGAATATGTGTAAAAATATTCTAGAATAAACATATATATAGAGAGAATTCCCGATGAATGCGTTTAACCAAATTATTACATATATTGAAAAATACAAGATTGGTGGCAGTCCTTAAAAATCAGCAAAAATAGTGCATTAAATATAATAGTTATAAAAAAATAAAAGTATAAATCTGAATTTTACCTCCATAAAACTGAATGAGACACATACATTAATGGCAGAAAATTTACACATTCTGCAATAAGTAATTAATTGCCTTTATAACTAATTATGCTTTTACACGATAGATATGTTCCAGTAAATAAGTGTAAAAAATGTATATTGCATCTATTAGAAAATAAAAGATTGCTTGCAAACAAAAGTAATATTATAAAAATAATAGTGATAGAAATAAAATTAAATATGAGTATCCTTTGTTAGTACATATACCAGAAATTTAATGGATTTCTGAAGTCACATGCATTGTAGCATATTTCAAGAATTTAATTTCCTATTCCTCCATACACACACATCTACTATGAAACACATCCAAACTTCCTGCTTAGCAAGCACTTTTGAACCAT
>BPLR01017062.1:0-10508 GCA_021605095.1 Caerostris extrusa | reverse complement strand
TGTAGTCGAGAACCGATATCATTTACCATTACATTAATTTTAACCGCCACTCTATTCCTTGATAATGTAGGGCCTGAATGGCCGAGTGGCTAGCGCTCTGGCGGTCGGTACCACAGGTTTCGGGTTCAAGTCCCGGCGGTGCCATGGATGTTTGTAGTGGTTCGGAATCCACTTTAAACCGTAGGTAACAGTCTAATATGATCGTAGAGCGTTGCAGAGGCATTGTTACTCCACGTTCGTGGTTTATCTTTAAGTTACACGCTCTCCTGGGAATGCAAAGTGAGTAACATCTGGGCAGCGCTTGCCTTAAGGCATCAAAGACAGCTGTCTAAGTGTTTACCAGTTGCATTAGAAAAAAATTTCTTGATAATGTGATGTCTCGAAATGGCAGTATTTTTTCTGGACAGTCGAATTCGGCAGATTTTATCGTACATTCATTTTTAAAAAACCATCGTGAAAGAGTTTGAATATTTTGCTGATAAATAGCTTATATCGTGATGAGTTCCTGTTACTGATTCATTACTTTTCAAAAATTTTGTAAGCACTCTTGCTGCCTATTTATCGAATTCTTCATTGTTTTTAATTTTCTTCCCTTGTTTTGATTCTCAATGTTTGTTTAATTTTGTTCTGTTTTTTTTTTAGTCTTATAAGGTCAATTAAGGGTCTGGGGTAAAATATTCTAATCATATTAACCACATTAAACGTAAATATAATATTTTTATACGCATGCTTTATCCATTCATTAATAGAAAATCCCTTTTATCCTTAGATAATAAACTAATTATTTACATGTACTATTTGCGTCCCAACATCACATATGCTAGCCCAGTTTGGGGTTCCGCTGCAAAATACCACATCAACCACATCAAAAGAATTGAAAATAAAATTTTAAGAATGATTACTGACTCCCCTCGGTATTTTAGGAATGATGACATTCGTCACTGTCTTGCCCTCCTCTATTCAAAAATTTATGCTCAAGCTTGCAGAAAAATTCTATGCAAATCTTGAACACATCCCGAATGATGAAATCCATAATCTTCCGAGATACAATTTCCATCTTCCGGAAAATGCTAAACGCGCAAGGGCTGTTCTGCACAACTTGCAAAGCTCCTAGACGAACTGGCTCAGTTGTCAAGAGCGTTGTTCAGCGCATTCGAAAGGCTGTGCAGGTTCAACCCTGACCCGTGCCTTTAGTCTTCATTCCTAGAAAACGAAAATCCCATCCTACTGTAGAGTGCCAGGGTACTCCGATATCCTGTAAAGACGATATATTTATTTATAATGTGCGTTTAGTATCCTTATTATATTATCTATATTCACATGTAAGAATATTAGTAAACACAAAAAATAATAACTCAATATGCTTCAATTTTTCACTGCAAAAAATGTCTATAGTGGGTCAAAATCTAATACGGGAATATATAATTTTACATGAGGACTGCGGAGTTAGGATGTATTTCAAAAGTGGCCCGCTAGTTCATTTGGGTTGGTCACCCCTGTGTTAGTCTATGCATTTCCTGCACGTTGAATATTTAGTAGTTTTAAACCGTAATACCAGCAACGTGGGAAAGGAATTATGATAAGTAGAATGTATGATTTTTTAACGATAATATCGTCTCCTGTAACATCTCCTTCGCCAATATTGTGGCAAGTAACATCACCCCTCAAAACACTTCCGCTCAAATTCCTAACCAAAACACTCCAACTCCATTTCCTTCTCCTAATAATAATACTGAAATCTATCAACTACTATTCAATCTTAAAGAATCCGCTCAACTCTTCTCCTCAGACGGCATACAAACCATGTTCAATAATTTTCAAGCTGCCACCACCAAAGAAGATAAATTATTCGACATTCTGCATGGATTTTCCTCTTTCCTCAACAAATCTAATTAATGTCTGCTCTCTTCACTGGACAGTTACTCGTTCATTTTATTTCTCTCCCATGTATTTTAATTACTTTCATCACTTATTATTATAATATTAATTAAAAAAAAAACCCTCACTCTATTAAACTTTCTTTTAGTATTTGGGCAAGATTCCTTTTAGTCTTTACCGCTTTCTTTCCCCAGCAATGTTCTTTCGTCTTTCCAAAGAACAATCCAAGATAGAAGCTAACGGCTGTTGCGCAGCCACGGAGCTTTATAAAACTGTAATCATAACAAGAATATCAAAAATTAAGAAAAACACACTCATCTATGTCAAAGTGATTTGAAAAGCCATATTCCCAAATCACATTTTTCTCGCTATATTACGTTATTCATTAAACCTGTTAAATTAAAGTTTTGCTTGAGTATATATAATTTAAATATGCTTTTAGAAAAATTATACATTTTAAACTACAAAGATTATGTTGTTATACCTTTTCCATGGAAACTGTAAAAATTTATATAATCCATGAAACTTCTGAAAGGATTTTATCACTTGGATTCACGATTCATGATCTCAGAATAATAACTTTTTATTATATAATTTTAAAGAGCAACTAAAATATAGGAATATTTACTTGTTAGGCATATTTAAATAACATCATGGATTATTTTATGATTCAAAATTATATTAAGAAATTACAGGTGTTTTAAAATATCACTTAAATATCGTCACGCTGGTTAATTTAGAAGGCATGTTGAATTATAATTGAATAAGACGAAAATGTTTCAGTAGAAATATTAGATTCTCCATAAAGATTATATATTTTGAATAACTTCTTTAAGATATTGTAAATGAGTTTTAATAATTTAATAAATGAGTTGCAGGAGGGCTGATGTGCGAACCCGCATTCTTATAGTCACTGCTTTCAAAACCGCGAAGGCCCGATGTCTGAGCAAATGCTTGAGAAAGCATCTCGCACCGATAGTCAGTGTGTTGTGTTATCTCATTTTCACTTTTCGTTTCAAGTACTAGCAGTACTTCATGCGTTCTAAACCATCGTTTAAATGTTAAAATGTTTGGTCGCTTGATCAGTAGTTTGTCTATTCCTTTCATGTTCAAATATACTTCTTTTATTGTTATTCTTTTGGTTGCCAGAAAATGTCGACAACGTTTATGGTATTTCAAAAGGAAATTTGGACTCCTGGAATTGGGAATTTTTCGGTGATTTATGGAATTTTAAATTTTGGAGTGTTTTTTAAGGAGGTCTCATTTCCACTTTTGCAAATTTGTTGGGAAGAAAAACATTTGACTAAATTGAGATAAAGCAGCTTCAGCGAGCATACATCTCAAAGCACCAAGTCAAGTCAGTCCGTTAGGTGGGATTTCTACAACACAATACGTGAATGTTAAATATAAAAGTCCTCCCATCAACATGCTTCAGTGGGTTGTTCGTGATGATGATTTGAGTTTTGGTGAAGCTCCGTGGCTGCGCAGCAGCCGTTAGCTTCTATCTTGGATTGTCCATTGGAAAGATGAAAGAGCATTGCCTGGGAAAGAAAGCGACAAAGACTAAAAGGAATCTCGCCCAAATACTAAAAGAAAGTTTAATAGAGTGAGGGTTTTTTTTTCCTTATTATTTTTATTATTTTAATAATAAGAGATGAAAGTAATTAAAATATATGGGAGAAAATTAAAATAAAATGAACGAGTAACTGGAAGAGCACAAAAAAGGAAGTTAAATATACTGGGTAGAGATTGGAAAAGAAATAAAACAGAAATGATTAAATCGTTGGCTGGGTGAGAAAGAATCAATAGATGGTGTTGAGAACTTAACAGAATAAACGAAAATAAACAACCTGAAGCGCGGTCCAAGAGACTGCAAGTGCGAACTGGGAAAAAGTGAAAGGAAATCGAGGTCAGCTCTAGTCGGAACGGCGGCGCGGTGAAAATCAACAATTCAAGTAGAATCAGTTATGAGAGAGGTGAGTGGGCGTTTCGCGTTCTTTGGATTAGTGATATCATAGATGGGAAGTCTTTTGAGAAGCTCATTATCAATGTTTGGTATATTGGAGAAAAGTTGTGTGCAAGTTTATGGGATTTCTACAACACAATATGTAAATGTTAACTATAAAAGTCCTCCCATGAACATCCTTCAGTGAGTTGTTCGTGTTCTACATGAGGCCCATTTATGCGGCATACCTCATTTTCTAATTGGTAGGGGCTACATAGACTTAGATACGGGGGGTGACGTGTGCAGAAAAGAAAAGGTACTAACATGGTAGATAAGTAATGGATATGAGAGTGTGCAACTAGCATGCAGGAAGTTCGAATCCACTGATGAAAGTTCTAATTCGCGGGGGCCTGAATGGTCGAGTGGCTAGTGCTCTGGCGCTCGGTACCACAGGTTTCGGGTTCGAGTCCCGGCGGTGCCATGGATGTTTGTAGTGGTTCGGAATCTCCTTTAAGCCGTAGGTACCGGTCTCATATGACTGTAATAGCGTCACGGAGCAAAGGTCAGACTTCTACCTACGGGTGCTCCATCACAACAGAAGCTGCCCTTTTCCCTCCATCCATGAGTTGATCACTCATGGGATGTCCGTCCCGCACTGCAGGCCATTGAGGATTACTCACAACAACAACAATTAGTCATTCTAATTCAATTTCTATTCGCTTATTTCCCCAGTAAATACTGTGCATAAGCGCCCGGCCTGATGGCCAATTAGCTAGAGCTCTGGCCTTTGGTACTACAGACTTCAGGTCGTATCCTGGCGGTGACATGGATGTTTGTTAATGGTTTGAAATCCACTTTAAACTGTAGATCGGTCTAATTGCCTAAAGTGCGCAAAAAAATGATCGTAGAGAAACAAACCAAACCAATCTGTGCATAAATTCATTCATATGACGTAGAACGATTTGAAAAAAAAAAATTGGCATAGTGATTAGAAAGTTTACATTCATTACTACAGATATAAATCTTTGATGAGTAAGAAAGGGTGGCGGGTACGATTGTAACATTTAAAAAGATTTCAACAATTTTTAAAGATATTCAGGTTTTTTTCACGATGTTGAGTTTTTCACGGCGTTCATTTTTCTTAACATTCAAGAAAGTCAACTTAAAAATTGTCATAAATCCTAATGCAGCTGACAATACATAGACAGTTTACTTTATGCCACAAGCAAAGGCTGCACCGCTGCTACACATTTAGCCTTACCCAGGGGGCACGTGTAGCTACGCAAGCGAGTAACATTACCCCCACAACGCTCTACGATCATATTTGACCGGAACCTTTAAAATGGAATCGAACCATTGCAAACCTCCATGGCATCGCCGGGACTCGAACCGGAAACCTGTGGTACCGAGCGCCAGCCACTCGGCCAATAGGCCCTACAAGTATGATGAATGAAGTGGTATATGGGGATGTGAAGCAACAATGACTATAATCCCTAATCACTATATATATGAACAGTTAGTTTTCCTTATTTTTTAATATGTCACTCTCCACAACGCTCTACGATCGTGTTAGACCGGGACCTACGGTTTAAAGTGGATTCCGAACCACTACAAACATCCATGGCACCGCCGGGACTCGAACCCGAAACCTATGGTACCGACAGCCAGAGCGCTAGCCACTCTGCCATTCAGGCCCCCTACAAGTATGGATATATATGTAGTGCATCCATATATTTATATATATGGATGCACTATCCATATATAAATACCTATATATATATATATAATCCTCCCAAGAAATGGATACACACTCATTTTCTTGGGAGGACTCAACAAAATAAAACTACAACCGTTTCAGAAAGCTCAATAGGTCATATTAAATAATAAAAATAGGAATTACATATGAAAGCAAATTTCAATTTTAATGTATTTTATTAATAATTTTTACGTTCTATTAATTTTGGTTCAAATATAGGCACCGCCTGGACTCGAACCCGAAACCTGTGTTACTGAGAGCCAGAGCTCTAGTCACTTGGCCATCAGAACCCTCCTCCCCCTCAGCAATTGTACTAGTGCTCAGAATACCACGTATTTGTGTTACAGCAGCTAAAAGGTAACAAATTTAAAAGCCTTTAAAGAACTGGATCGTAAAATGCTACAATGATTTGAACACAACGTTGTAAAACCGAAGCGATGACAAACGCCGTGAAATAGAAATTATGAGATCCTCCACGATAAATTCCTGAGCCGGAAAGTTGTTCCGATGTTACTTTTGAGTATACTTTTTAAACATAGTGTATTAATATAACATCGTATAATAAGGCTCTCTATGATCCTTATTGGGTGCAACCGCTTTTGTGTAGTTTAAATTTAATTGAGGGCCTGAATGTCCGAGTGGCTAGCGCTGTACTCGACTAACCGAGTGGCTAGCTCGGTACCGCAGGTTTCGGGTTCGAGTCCAGGTGGTGCCATGGATGCTTGTAGTGGTTCGGAATCCACTTTAAACCGTAGGTCCCTCTCTAACATGATCGAAGAGCGTTGCGAGGGTAGTGTTACTCTGCTTCCGTAACTTATCTTCAAGCTACACGCACCTCCTGGGTTGTGCTATGTGAGTAACGTCGGTGCAGCGCTTGTCTTAAGGTATCCAAGACAACTGTCTAAGTGTTTGACAGCTGCATTAGAGCAAAAAAAAAAAAAAAATAGTCGATATTTTGTAATCTTAGTAATATTTCTATTAATTCATATATAATAATCTTAATGTGTGTTTATCCATTCAGTTATATTATTTAGATCGTAATCAATTCATGCCTTAATGATAATACTTATTATTATAAATTAACTATTCTTCGATCAGTCTGTTTTCACTTTCGTTCCCAAAATGCTGCATTATGCAAATTGACAAAGAATCGATTATTGGTGAACACGTCAATGCTGTCTGCATAATTTTTCCCCAGTTTGATGCCATAAATACTCCACAAACGTGCATAAAGTTGGGTTCTTAAACCCATTTATAAACAGTCTTTAATTATTCTACATCGGCTTTTTGTCTAGTGTGGATGCGGTATATGAGTTAAAGATTGTTTAATAGTTGCATTTGAATGTGTCTGCGAAGAGCTGTTATGCTAGATTTTAATGTGTAACGGGTTCAGCGCTCAACAATAAAGGATCCTTGGAAAAATTGAATCGCTGTTGTCTTCAATAAATCCATGCACCAATGTAGTTCATACTATCTGAATTACTATCTTCAAAGGACTAAATCGGCATGGTAAGATCCAATAAATATGTTATTCTACGAAATGAAGAATCTGAAGATTTTTACTTGGATTATTACTGCTCATCTGTTAGCAAGTTTTGCTTTTATGTAATTAATTTTATATTGTGGGGTTGAAATAAAATCTTGTTTTTTTATATATTTGTCTTTATTATCAATTATGATGTCTTATTACTTTATTATCAAGTTCTAAGGATAATACTAGTTTTTGAATTAAAGAGGCAATGCATTAAATTTGTATAAAATCTTAAAATTCGGTCCAGCTCAACAATTTGTTTTAGAATAAGATGGTAATAACTATGAAATGAAATTGGCTAGTGAAAGTGAAGTTTTCGAATTAAATATTACTGTAGTTATTCGTTTACCTAATAGTAGAACTTTGTATATTGTGATATACCAATATAGCACCTGTCAACTGAATTACCATCTAGTAAGGCTGAGAATATATTTATAGAGATGTGTATATTTGCACAATTAAGGAGGGAAGAAGACATCTTCCAACAAATGAAATTTAAAAATGTTTTTCCAAAACTTTGAAATTTGTTACCTCAAATTTTTTATCCATTATAAGTATTTTGGAATTGTCTACAGAATTCTTCCTAGAAGACATCTCGGAAAAGTTAAGTTCTCTCCAAATTGGCATTTATTTTCAGGGATTGACCTTGTTTCTATTTTATCTCGCTATGATTCCGAATTTAATATTTTTGTTGAGGTTACTCCAAATAACTTAATGGATGCTTTTAATCATTGGATTAAAAAATAACTTGTTAACGTAATGAAACATTTTTAAAAAGTTCGTAGTGAATTTTATTTTACATAATGGAATCTATTCTGATGTTCGATTGAATAAATTTATTGGTAATATATCGATTAATAGTGGTTGTGGTTCACATAATTTAAATTTAACATTTCTTTTTGCAGTTCTCCGGATAGAATTATATGGTAACATTAAAAAAATTAATTTAGACATTAATTATTATTTAATTATTAATGGGATTATGTAATTAATCTTATTGTTTGTCATATTAAGGCTATGCCCCAATTGTCAAATGTTTATTTACATTATAAGCTAAAGTATTCTAAGCAAATATAAATTTAAAATAGTTGTTGTACTTAAAACAGTCGATAGTACAAATTTTTTTCAAACAACATAAGTTTCATATTGTACTAGGATTGCAGTCGTATTTTACCCAAAATCAATATTTCGTAATGAAATATTGGGAAAGTTTGAATTAAATTCCACTACAATTTTGGGATATTAGAAAAAACAATTATTGCTTAATAAATCTGCTAATCTCTCTAACTGTACAAAAGCCCTAGAAAAATTACGAATCGTAACTAATTAGGAAGTCAAATATCATTGTATTTTCTTGGATAAAATTATTTTTAGAATCATATTGGGTATGTAACTGCACAAGTTTTGAAAAAAAAAAAAAGTATTTCACTTGTGTATTCCTTACTCTGGCAAAAAAGTTCTTTTGTATAAAGGGATTCTTAGGCTTAGTCTATTATCTATGTTTCATCTGGGGAATTACAGTAGTTGCAATATATTATGACTACGGTTCTGCAAAAAGTCATATGGATCTTAGTTTGGTTTGTCGTTGTACGGTCATTTTGTGCACACTTTAGGTTAATTAGACAGGGAACTACAGTTTAACATGGCTTCCCCACCACCACGTAAAGACTATGCATACGGATCTTAGAATTGGTTCAATCAAAAAACATTAAAAAAAATTCTTTCATACTCTTTCAAATAATCCCTAATTTAAATTCTATTACAGTTGGTTAAAAATAATAACTAGCTGGATACCTTCATATAGTACTTGTAGCTTATACATTTATTTCATCATCTTTAAGCATTCTTTGCTATAAAGATCTTCGGAATTTCCTTTGATACCATGTTATAGTTTTATTCAAACTAGTTTCTCTTTAACTATCTATCATTAAATAAGATCAGATTAATTTATGTTTTTCGAAATACCTTAAAAATTCCAATATTGTATTCTTGGAAAAAGATACATTCATTGATCGTTGACGTCTTGATATCCAACTTAATTGAAACTCTTATGTGAAGTTTAGAACGGAGAGATTAAGACCCAACATCTATAAGATTGAAATTTCGCTTTGTATCAAGAACAAGTAATATATATATATATATATATATATATATATATAAATTAAGTCAACTCCTACTTTTACCACTATATTGCAGAAAGTCCTTTATAAATAATTTTCATTCATCTTTTTAAGTTTATCTGACGCCATCTATTGGCAGATATACGTAACTTAAATCTAAAAAACAACTAAAATTAATTAATTATATCTAATTACTGAATTAACATTTGAAAAGACTGTATTAAATCCAGTGTCATCCCTTACGAGTTCAAAGAAATGTATTCGAACTGGAGTGGATGAATAAAAAGTATTTTATGAACGATTGAAAATGTGAACAAGATATATATAGGGAAAGTGTGAGCTAATAGAAGGAATTGAAAAATAAATTACTGTTTTACTTCTTAAAATCCTATAATCTACTGTATTGCACAGTTAAGCTTTGCTGTCGGAGCAATAGAATTTAATTTTTGGGTGGGATCCATGCTCATCATCAGACGTGTCAAACTCATTTTAACTCTGGATTATTTAGTACGACTAGCATGATTCACGTGGTCCAAATCACACTTAAAAATGTTTCTTAAAATTTTATTTTTAAGGAAGAATACAGGAATGGATGTGAGTAATCAAAGCACATTTTGTAGTGAATTCAGTTCCTTAATATAAAATTATTGTAGTATTACTTTTATTTAGACATTTGATGCAAACATTTATAAAACTGAAATGTATTGTTTTTACCAAAAATTTGCTAAAAGTTTCCACCAACTAGTTTCCAGAATCTGAACCCGAAGATTAAAGCCAAACTATCTTCTTCATTATAGATAGATGAATGAGTTAATCTTGACCTGTAAACCTTTTTATTTAATTTCATGCATAAAAGCAATTGCTAATATAAGTGCATGTACTTCCAAAAAAGCAAAAAGTTTGGTCTGCACACTTTTAATTTCCGATTATCTTTTACATAAATAGAAATATTTTAGGAGTTCCTGTTCCTCTATATTTGTTTTTTAACAAAGAACATTCTCGAAATCAATTAGTTTCAGTTGTATCGTATTCGTTTTTGATTTCTTCACTATTAGCAGAGTATTGTTAAAACGAGTAAATTTAATTTTACGCGCTTTTAACTGCTCACATGTTGCAAAACGTTCTTCTGCGAATGATTTTTAAACGAATACAATTATTTTTTTTTACAAAACTTGCAACTGTTTCGTACATGTTCGTTATTAAATGACACAGACACACACACACACACACACACACACACACAGTAACTTGTGCAATGTTTCTTAGGTATCTTATGTC